>JAUMJL010001838.1:0-183056 GCA_033558185.1 Dromococcyx pavoninus
CCCCCTCCTCGTTCCCCCTTGGCCCCTTCCCCCCCCCCCTCCTCGTTCCCCCTTGGCCCCTTCCCCCCCCCCCCCTCCTCGTTCCCCCTTGGCCCCTTCCCCCCCCCCCCTCCTCGTTCCCCCTTGGCCCCTTCCCCCCCCCCTCTCCTCGTCCCCCCTTGGCCCCTTTCCCCCCCTCCTTGGCTGTCCCGCCCCTTCGTTTCCCCCCTTCATTCCCCTCTCATCCCAGTCTGTTATTCCCCTCTTTCACCCTAAAGGAGGGCCGATACTTCATGGCAGGAAGTGGATCCCTCTCTTCTACTCACTTGACTTGGGTCTGTGTGTGTTTATTTCAGGGTAAGGCGCTTCCCAGCCTCCCCTCACTGGAGCATCCATTGCAGGGTGACTGATTCGGGGGAAAGACTCTTTTCCTCAAAACTCTGTGATGCTTCAGGACTGTTTTTCATTCTTAATCTTTTCCCCCTGTGGCCTTTTCTTCCTCCCCAAACTTTCAGCCTACAAAGGGCTGCAGCACTTAGTTGGTGAAGGTGGATAAATGCTTTCAATTCCTCTCTCGACCTTCCTGTTCATTCGAAAAAACTTTAGTGGTTGTTATTTCCCCTCTTGTAAATACAGCAAGGGAGAAAGCTAGCATTGCCATCCCAGGGAGGAACTGGAGGGAGCAGACTTAAATTTTCAAAACAACTGGAGGAGGAATTTCAAAAAAGAAGCAATTAAAACCTTGGTGCCTGCAGAAGATGCATCCCACTGGGCTCACGTCTTTGTACTTGATACCTGCTTGGTCTTTGGCAAAACATGGTCTCCTTCATCTCGCTTTTCCCTGGAGTTAACTGTTTTAGTTGTGGCTTCACTGTCTTCCATTCCATTACCTTTGGCTTCTCTCAAACCGAAAAAAAACTTTGAATGATGCCTTTGCTTGGCTAACATGCATCTTTTGGCCTCTCTGGGTCAAGGTTTAAGGGCTTTGTACCACAAAACCAAAATATCCTGTAGCTTAGAGAATAATAGATTTGAGTCACGTTCAATTTGGCCTCATTGTTTTGAAGGAAAAGAAGGCTTTGGCACAAGGCTTGCCTTTTGTAATGAGCTGACTGGCTTACTCATGTAGGTGTGATAGGTATATTCTTAGGCTCACCTCCATTACTACTTATTGAGGAAATAGCTCAAGTCTTGGTTTGGTAACTGGGTCATTTTTACATCTGAATGGGTTGACAACCTCTTCCTGCACTGACATTACGCATCCATTTTTTTCCAAGAAATCACAATGAGTCAATATAGTTTTGTTTGGTTGAGGAGCTCTCTGGATTGTACATTCATAATTGTTCCTGGAAAGAAGCTGAAGCAGCCTGTGAAATAATCCAAGGATGCCTGTTAACAATTGTAGATATAGGCAAACTTGCTGGTTGCTTTACCACAGTACTAGGAATGTGATAGGTTTTTTGGTATTGTCCTTGAACTGCCATGCCTTTCTTCTCAATTTTTCTGACCAATGCTGTGTTACTTATTTTGAGAGTGGGAGGCCTAAGGTCTTGACTCAAGAAGGATGTGGAGCTGTTGGAACAGGTACAGAGGAGGGCCACAAAAATGATCCAGGAGCTGGAGCACTTCTGCTATGAAGACATGCTGAGAGAGTTGGGGTTGAGAAGAGAAGGCTATGGGGAGACCTTGTAGTGGCCTTCCAGTACTGAAAGGAGACTTGTAGGAAAGATGGGGACAGACTTAGCGAGGCCTGTTGTGACAGGACAAGGAGTAATGGTTTTAAACTAAGGGAGGGTAGATTTAGGCTGAATATAAAGAAGATTTTTTTTACAATGGGGGTGATAAAACTCTGGAGGAGGTTGCCCAGGGAAGGAGTGCAGGTTTCGTACCTGGAAACATTGAAGGTCATTGGATGGGGCTCTAAGCAACCTGATCCAGTTGAAGATGTCCCTGCTTCTGCAGGGGTTAGGACTGGATGACCTGTAAATGTCCTTTCCAACCTGTGCATTCTGTGATTCTGTGATGGCATCACCCCTCTGCAGCAGAGGGATTTCCTTTGAGTGGCATTGCTGGGTTCTATTGTATGTCATTTCTGTCTCATCTTTCCTCCTAGAGGGAGCATTTGTTCTTTGGCTGAGCATCCTAAGCTCTGAGCCACTGAAAAAGTGGTCTTAGACCCTCTTTATGCACCTGGGGGCATAGTGCCCTGAGAAGTCATATTCTTGGCTTTCTTTGTGTGGGAACTTAAAGCAAACCTGTAGATGTGTTAGGCTTGGCTTACTGAATTGTTTAGAGAAAACTTCATTCGGTGGGGTGAATTCTAGGATGCACTCATAGCATACACAAGGTGAGCACTAGTTCAGGTCATCTGATTTATTTTTCATATTTCTTGGCTTATTGAAACATCTGGCTTCATCTTGTTTTGTATTTTTAGTTTCCTCAGATGAGGTAAGCAGGATTAGAAATATGCAATTACAGGATGTAACTTGTTTTAAACTTTGTGGCAATGAGAGTTTGGGAATTTTCTTCCACTTGAGGTGTGGTAGGAACTGGAGGGAAAGCACAAAGGCTTCTAGTTAAGCTTGAGTGTAAACATTTTGAGGAAAACCTGTATTTAATGTGAACTTAATAAAGAAAGCGTTAGTGATGCTTGACTGGGAACACAAACGCTTGATTTGTTCTCATGGAGCTGTTGGAGCTGGTAGCATCAGCTTTTGGTACCTTGTTTATTCTTGGAGAAATACGCCCCTTCTCCCTGGGTTGTTGAATTAGCGGAATAAACTGAAATGAGGAAAGTGCTCTCTTTGCACCTCCTTGACAGGAGCTACTGCTGTTACAGCCTGGTTCAACATTTCAACAGATTCTAGTTTCAGTTGCTAATCGTGTACGCTGTAGCATTTGATAACCTGAAGCCGAAAACTCCTTGCCTTGAATGTCTGTTTAAATGAGAGGTTGTCAATGCCTTGATGTTGGCTGTAATGAAGTCAGGGGCTGCTTAAAAATTCAAGCACAACATCTGAGCATATATTATGAACTAATACAGCATGCTCAGATCTGCTGCAGAATCACTGTCTGGGACCTCTCAGCTAAATGTAAAGGGCAGCAGCCTTCAGAATTGACTACTGTGTGCCAGTAGCTTATGTTGACAAGGGATAGGAGCAGTCCTGAACCGCAAGCCTCCTGAAGGTGCACATCTGCACTGGAGATTGTCAACCTCTGTCTCATCTAGTGGCTTTATTCTCAGTCATATTGGACAGCTACAGAATGTTTTGGAAAACCATTTGTTCAAGTTCCAGGTTATCCCCCTTGTGGAGGGAGGAGCTGAGCTATTACATGCACTGGTCATCTCTCATTCCTTGCTGGCAAGACAAAACTATGTCAAGGTCAGTGATGTTAAGTCCTCCAGACTTAATCTTACAGAGATGTCCAGTGATAAGGGCAAATGTTTGTCCCGCAGCTGTTGCCAGCAACAAGTTGCCAGTTTGACTAGAGGTTCTGGAAGAATCAGTTGTATTAGGCTACAGGTGTAGACTGCAATAGGCAAACTTTGTTTTGGGTCCCTGACTCCTTCAGAGTTTGTTTAAGGGTGAAAGATGGGTAGACCACATGTGTCTTAAGGTGTTGGTTTGCTCACAGCTGGTTGTTGGGTTTTTTTGAGTGACAAAGAGAGGACTTTTGTCAGAATGAAACATTTTGTGTCTAGATTGTAGATAGTGGCAGTTGCTTCTTTCCCAGGTCAGCTGTGAAGAGCGTGGTGTGATAAGACAGGTCTTTAGATCAGACTCTTCTGGGCTACATGGTAGTTCAGAATTGCCCTGGAAACAATGGGAATGTGTTTTTCTGGTTTTGCAGGCAGGCCTGAGCAGAAAAGAACAAGAGATTGTGCTGTAATCTGTAGAACTACCTGTCAGCAGTTCCTCGATGCCACCTTTGCCATAGACATCTTTTGTTCAACTGAGAAGGTTCTTTGCTGCATGGCAGGAGGACTTCACAGTTAATTCTGATACCTGATACTTACACAGGGACCACCACAACAGAGACAATTATGCTGTGATCTGGTGATGGTGGGTGCTTGTTGGGCTAGATTTCAATGGCTGAGAACCATCAGCATGGTGAAACTTTCACCACCTCAGTTGACCGTTGGTCAGTCTCTGTGTCTGCCTTGAATGAAATCCAGCATCTTTGGCTCTTGGGTCTTCAGAGCCCAGAGGCTGATAAACCTCTGCCAGATGCTTTGTTCAAGTGATTGTTTTGGAATACTTGCAGAACTGCTAGAAAGTGTTTCCTGGTGGCTTACTCAAAGGTCTGTTTGGTGTCACACCTTAGCATCTCAGCTTTCGATATTTTTTTTTTAAAAAAGGAAATTCTTCTCATTTTTAATTAAATGGTATTCTTGTGCTGGGAGCCAGCTTTTCAGTGAAGATGCAAGTGAGAAATTAGACAAATAGGAACTTCATTATTAAACACATAGCACTGCCTAGGAGCATGGTTTGACCCAAGTACACTGTGTCAAGAAATGTGTTTAATGTAGAGCAAAAGTCAATATTAGGAGCTCCTTCAAAGGTGAGTTAGGCTGGGTAGACGAAAATGAATGCACCTGACATGAAAAGAAACAAGAAAAAATTTACTGCATTGTTAGAGCTGCTGTTTGATTATTCTTGAGGCAGCTTATTTCATGAGGTATTTTTGCTACTTGAAAGAGCAAGTCTTGACGTGTAGGTTGGAGCAGGGGGAAAACCCCTAAGTGTGGGTTAGTTTTTCTCAAGTAATTTAGGGGCTCAGTGCTTGTCAAGGCACTGTTTTCCTTGCTTTTTGTTACTAATTAACCATGTGCGATTTAGAAATCTTCATTGTTGGGTCTTAGCTTCATCCAAGTGATTTGTTTTGATATCTAAGCAATTTACAGTATGTGGAAATAATATTTTTTCAGAGCAGGAAATCAATATGGAACTTACTTAGGGATAACTGATGGCAAGAATAAGTACTGCATTTGAAAGTTTGGTACTGTAGGCTACTTCCCAGAAAGCTTAAAATTAAGCAAATAAAAGTTTCTTAAGCACTTAGAATTATGTAGCTGGTAGAATATTTAACTCCACAAAAATATTCCTTGGTGCCAGGGAAAAAATGTTTGGTACTCAGCACAAAAGCTGTCTTCTGCCAGCCTCTGTGATACAAGGTGCTGCAGAACTTCTGTAATGTGTACTTGGGTCATTTGTTGCCTTTAGGAATCGTTGATGCTAATAAATAGGGGGTTGATGCAGCAAAGGTGTACAGAGCTGCGGGTGGACAGGACCTGGAGCAGGGCCATCTTCAACTGGATCAGGTTGCTTAGAGGCCCATCTGACGTGACCTTCAGTGTTTCCAGGTACTGGGCATCCATTACCTCCCTGGGCAACCTGTTCCAGAGTTTCACCACCCTCATTGTAAAAAATTACTTCCTTATATTCTGTCTAGTTCAACCTTCCCTTAATTTAACACCGTTACTCCTTGTTCTGTTACAACAGGCCTTGCTAAAAAGTCTGTCCCCATCTTTGCTGTTGGCCCCCTTTAAGGACTGGAAGGCTGCTACACGTTTGCTCACTTTGCCTGATCAGACACAGCTATAATCTCAGGGCTGGAGAGTAACTGGTTGATCCTCACTCTGCTGTTGCATGTATTTTTTTGGATGGCTGCTTGCGTGGGCCACACAGAATCCCCCCCAGACAACTTGCACATCCAGGAGCCTGTTTTGGACATCAGTCTATCCTCAGGAGGGAAGAGGCAAGGTAAGGATGGTAGCCAGCTTCCAGTCCTTTCCCTGGAGTGCCTCTGTTGCAGGCAGGGTGATCAGGTATGCCAAGAGCTATAGATAGTGATTTCCAGTTCTGATACTGCCTGAAAATACAAAGTCATGTGCAATTAGGTCCTGTTGTATGGCAAGAGGAAAGCTGTAGCACAGCCCACCTCTGCTGTTAGAATAAAAATAGAAAGTTTTCCATTTGGAAAGATGGAGCACTGTCAGTTTGCGTAATTTTCCCATTGTTTGACTCTATTTCTGTGAGTTTGCTTAGAATGATCCTTGAAAAAGGTAAAACACAACATGAATTTTTTTTCTCGGATAACAATGCAAAGAATTGTGCCTCTTGAAATTTCTTGCCTGTCTGTTCAAGAGATAGTAACTAAAAGCATGTTGATAGCTTTAAGTCTGATTCAAATTATAGGAATTAGTGGAAGGTTTCGACTCTATGGTGTTAGTGTTCTTTTAATTTATTTTTGGTGAAAATCCTCAAGATCTCCAGTATTCTGGTGATGTTATGCCAGTGTGGGCCCACACCTATAACTTCTCAAAAGCTCAAAGATCTCTTTACCTCACTGTTTCTGAAGTTGCACTTATGCTGCCTGCTATTTTACATGCATTCACACTAGGTATCTTTTTAGTAGCACTGTAAGGTCTACTGCGTGATGCTCATCTTGTATCTAGATGGTAGGAAATGCCAGAAAAAGAGAGCATGCAGGACTTCAACTCTAATCTATGACATACAGTTGGGCTGTGTGTCTTATGACCATCGTTGGGTGTTCATAGTAATGGCTAGTACAGACTCAACAGCAGAGGTTTTATGTTGAAATTAAGTGTAACTGAGTTTGAAATGTGGCAGTTGCAGATAGACTAGAGGTTATGTGACTCAAAACACAGCAGATCCTCTTAAAATTTGGGTTGCGCACGATCAGATGTGTGCACACACATATGCACGTGCATGAAATTAGCTTGCTGTTTCCAGAGTGCTGCCTCATTTCTGAAACCTTACTGTTTTATCCAGCATTACGGGTTGGAGGAATTGCAGTTAATCTTAGTAAGCATTTGTTGTAGAAGCTTACTCAGAATGTCTCATCTCACCAGGTCAGTTTAAGAGCAATAACTTTGACGTTGTGTACCCTCCCCTGTGGCCAAGATGAGCCAAATTGATTGATTGACTAACTCTACATTTTCTGAAATATTTAAAAAGCATAAATAGTTGCCCAAGATGGCTTACAAATAAGAGAAGAATGATAAAGCTACTGAACTGGGATACATGTAGACTCTTTTGGAATCTTGCTTGACTTGAAGAAATGTGACCTTAAGACTTCCTGGATGTTTGGGATTTTCAATTGAAGCTGTCACTTGGAGAACAAGGGGAATGTAAAGGGGCTTTCTTAAGTGGGTGACACTTCAGGTATCATAATATTTGTGGTTAACAAAGGGAAGGCTGCTTGGCAGGCAGGGTCTGTCTTGCTCCTTGAGGTTTTAGTACTAAAAGCAAGATACGATGTCTTCCCATTGGTCTGTTTTGTCTTAAAATTATACAAGTAGTTTAGAAATTCAGGTGAAAGGCTTTTGCTTGTGAGATGAGGCTTAAGTTGATAGCAGCAGGGACGTGTCAGGTGAGGGTCAGTCTCTTCTCCCAGGCAACAGAACAAGAGGGCACGAGCCTAGACTCTGCCAGGGAAGGTTTAGGCTGGATATCAGAAAAAAGTTCTTCACAGAGCGAGTAATCAGGCATTGGAATGGCCTGCCCAGAGAGGGGGTGGATTCACCATCCCTGGAGGTTTTTAGAATAAGACTGGATGTGGCACTTAGTGCCATGATCTGGTAATCATGACAGTGTTGGGTTAAGGGTTGGACTTCATGATCTTGGAGGTCTCTTCCAACCCAGATGATTCTATGATTCTATGTTTGCAATAGCTGTGTGGCTCTTCCCCAAATTAAGAGATACATATATATCTTAAAGTACTTAAAACTTATTGTTTAGTGTTCATTGTAGCAAAACATTTGCAGGGGTTAATATGCAAAACCTTTTGCCACAGAGTACAGAACACTTCAAAGACCAGTGTTGAGCCACTTGGGTCAAGTCTTGTGATAGACACTTGTCCATTGTGCAAAAATTCTTGCTCTTAAATTAATTCATAGACCTCTGTGCATCTAGAAACCTTTTGCTGTCAGACCTAAGCAAAGAGTGAAATAATATTCTCTCTTTGCAGTACTCTTGTTGGCCTTATCGGAACAAAAGTCACGCAGTAGAGCTTTGACTGACAATACATTCTTTGAAGATGCATTTGTTCTTGCATGAAGTCTGCTCATATATGCCTGTAATTGATGGATGTAAACTACACTGGTGTGCAAGTGTTTTGCTTATCTTGGATAGAATAACTAACTCTAAAAGCACTTACCTTCATTAAAAGAATGGTCGTCTTATGTAATGAAAAAAACTGAATTTCACCTCGGTGCTCCTGATCATTTCTCTTGCAGAACAGTAACCGTACCCACACTTAGTAGATGAATGCCTTTCAGTGGTGCATTAAGTAGTATAACCTGAGAGGAAAATGTCTCTTCTGTACCTTTTAAATGTCTTGTAGCTATTATCTAAATCCCTCCTAATTTGTTATTCCTGTGGAAACAAAATGCCCATATCCAAATGTTTCAGAGGAAGGTGCATGGCACTTCTCAGTTAAGGTGGAAAGAAAAGGCCTTGTCTGTTCTTGATGATGTTGCTTAATCTCTGCCTATTTTTTTCTGTTGTTGTTGTGGCCATGTTGCTCAAAATGCTAAGGAGAAAAGGCATTGAGGCACAACGCTTGTTGAAAATTTAGTGTTCAAATTTGGTGGGTGATGGTAACATTTAGTCTCTTGTGTAATTATATAAGTGTCAAGAGGCCATTTCCAGAGATGGATATGGTCACATTTAAACAATTCTCTATAGAGGACCTGTTGTCACTTCTCTTTTTGACAGAACTTCTAAACTAAACTGGGCATTTTTATTGCTCTATGATCTCCATTGCAGCATATAAAAATGAAGGTTTTGAGACCAACATATGGAATGATTTCTGTCTGCCAGATACCTGAGAGCTTATGTGCTTCAAAATTTGACTAATAGGCTTTCTGTGAAATGTAACTGATTTTTTTTTCCCCCTGCTTGTACCAGTCTTTCATTTGTGTGGAAGAGGCTTAGCTGGCTTTGGCCAGAAATACAGCAATAGCAGCACTACTGGGGGAAGCTGGGTAGGTGAGGTAGACTTCACTGAGGCTGCAAACACTTGGACTTTTACATTTTGGAGTCAGCTGGATTATTTTTGAAAATTCATTAATACTGAAGTTCGTTTTGACCCTCAGAGGTTTATGGGCAGAAAGACCAGCTTTGGCAGGGTCATCGTGGCCTGGAGTTCTGTTATAAATGGCAATAGCAGCTGAGTTCATGGTTCTCAACCTATATAATCTATGGCTGTTCTGCAGCTGGGAAGAGATCATAGTTGTATTGAGTGCTACTAACGAGGGATGGGGTAAGAAGGCTGCTGGTGTTAGTAGCTTTCTTCTGGATGTTACGAAATAGGTTTGGCTTCTCGTGCTGTTAGAGGTAATACTGATTTCATTGATTCAGAATAGCCTGCATCATATTCACCTTAAATCGTTGTTAATTTTCATCCAATTTACAGGCATATTCCATGCTTACTAAGAATTTAGTTGTTGTTCATGTCTCTGGTGCAAGTGATATGCTTATGCTTGAGTTTTTCAAACAGGGACTATATTTTGCCTGCAAGGGACAGTTAAGTAATATGCTGGTCATCAGCAAAAGTGGTGAAAAGCCATGCTGCTTAATGGTTATGTACACAGAGAGCTGGCTGCTATAGCTGTGTGCTGCCTACCTGAGCCCAGGGAGCTTCCTGCTGGGAGCTATGGGCACACTGCTAAGTGGTGGATCAGGCCAGGCTGGGGTAAGGTTTGTGAGTAACCATCCCAAAGCGTGGCACTGCCTGTTCCCAGGCCTCACAGGGGTGCAATGAAGAACAGATCTTCAGCAATCTTTGGTGTGTGCACCATACTTGAGATCTTACCCACTGTCCAAGTAGGAAATGCCACGTATTGTGGGGTCATCTGTGGGCTATGAGGCATGCAGGAAGGTTCTGGCCACAAAAGACCCGTCATAGTGATGTCACCAGACCTTTTCATCTGTCTTGGAGTCTCTGGGAATGCAGGTCCATCTCGGGTGTCTCCCTCTTCCTTCATGCTTTTTCCTACACTGATATAAAGTCATCATGTCTGACCTGATTGGAGCTCCCGGGTCTCAGCCTTATTCAGTTTTGTCTTCTCTGCTGCAATCACCTTTGCTGACCACATTGCATGACTTTCACTATTTCCAAGGAAACAGAAGTATCTTTGACCTGCCTGCTTCTAACTCATACTTCCAAGATTGCTGGTGTCTACTATTGAAATAAAAGTAAGCTTGCTGGTGGTGCTGGGGAGAACCTGTGAGTTGTATTTCAGCAAATCTTGCAAAGCTGTGGTTGGACGTTAGTGGACAGAAAAACTTTTGGATGTTGCCATCTGCATCAGTTCAATTGTATTTTTACTCTTCTGTGCACCAATTTATTTGGTATCCCTTAGCTATTTTATTCAACATGCATCAGTTTGTAGCTGGGGGTATAAGAAAGTTTTAGGATTTTTTTTCCCTTCTCTTCTTAAGTATAGAGCAGTGACTTCTGTATTGTCGAAAGAGAGATAGATACAGTATGTTTCCTGGAGCAAACTCTGTGTAAATAGTGGGGTTTGAAGTGTTGTCATCCAAACTCCATTCTACATCTCTTTCTATTAAAAAGAAAAGTAGTATGAAGGAGTTGTATGGCAGATGAACATAATCATAGCACTGCGAAGGAAATTCCCTTTTCTTGGAAGGGACTGGAGTTTTGTTAAGACTATTTTTACGTGATACATAACTTGTGCAGCTGTAATCAGAAAAAATGAGGATGACAATTTTGGCTGAGCCTGAAGTCTACTGTTAATGCTTGGTTGGCATGCTGAATTTGGATCTTAATTTGCAGATTAATAGCTAGATGATGTCAACTTGAAGTAAGAGGCTTCTGAGAAATCAGATTCTTCCAAGAACGGTTTGTGTCTGTTGCTAATGCTTTTAGGGCCAACAGAATGTTGTCTTCTTCTAGGTAGCAGCCCACAAGCTTTCTTCAGTACATGTTTAGTTGAGCTTTGTTTGGTAAAGCTATTAAACATTGCTGTGTCACATTACTCTGAATGTGAATTGCTACAGTCTGATGTAAGACTGAGTGAAAGGGATGCACAATCCAGAACTGATCATCTGTTAGGCCCTTTGTGTGGGTGAAGCATGGCACTTGTCGAGAACAGTCTGTGGATGCTACAAAAACAGGATGAGAGCGCCAATGCAGTGCGTTGTTCTAGATCTGTTGGTGAATTTAAGAGGTGCTCATTTGAAGGACACAGGGCTAGGATTGGAAGAGTCATGCAGAAGTACGGGGGCTTTGTACAGCTTTGAATGTACAGCCAAATGTTCTCTGACAACAGTAAAAGGCAGTATAATTTAGTGAATAGGGTAGGAACTAGAAGTCTTCTCTCTGTAATGGGTTCATATTCATGATCCTGGATAAATTAACATTTTTATATAAAATGGGTATATCTCATAATAGCATAGTTGACTAAATCTGTAGGCAGAAAGTGTTTTGCTTTTTATAAATAGCTCATAGGAAAGCTTTCGTCCAAAACAAGTGCAACTTGTATATTTACAAGTACAGTATTTAAGTTTGGAATAGCTGAAGAAATTGTCAAGTGAATAGCTTTCAGGCTGCTTGACACAAGCAGAGAGATTTTTGGAATAAGAACTTCTGATTATTCCCGTTTTTTAAAAAATAAAAACCTGAGCAGTTTCCTGAAGCGCCCCAGCAGAGATCCATGATGTACTGACAAGTCACACTCCTCTGCACAGACTTTGTCCGTGAGGCAGCTGCAGCAGTTCTCTAAGAGCAAAAAATAAAGCTGGGGTTGTGTAACTTAACTTGGGGGAGGAGAAGGACATTCCTGGTGTGGAAGAGAAAGCCATCAAGTCAAGTCCTGGGTATGTAGGCTTGCTGGGGGAGATGTATGCTATGCAGGCTTCACAAATAATTCTCAGAAAGTGTATCGGGGAGAATCTGGGTAAACTTCTCATTGGAGGAGGTAAAGCTGTGCCTTGGCTGCCTTCTTGTTTGAAATGTCAGAAGGATCTGCACTGATTTCAGAGCTACCCAGCTTTTTTACCTCCCACCTCTGGTATTTCTTTCTGTCTTAATTTCTCCAGCTCCTTGTGACTTCTGCAGCCACCCCAGGTCTTCTCTCCTGTGCTTTGAAGATTAAGTTCAAAACAAAGCCTGTAAGCATAGTGAAACTGGTGTGCAGATTTGATGTCAAGTGTGGAATGGCTTGCAGCTCCTCAAGAATGACCAGGGAAACAGCCTGACGTGGTACTTCATGGTGCAGGGCAAGGTTTGGTTCTAGTAAGTTAAGATGAGATTTAAAGTGTATTACTGACATGCCTCTGAGTTCTGTTGTGCTTGTCACCCCAAGTGCAATTACCCAGGCTATGCCACAACACTGAGCTTAAAACATTTGGGCAGAAAGCCAAATGCTACACTTAGCAAGAACTTTAAATAGAAAACTACAGCACAACTGACCTGCAGGTACCTTTCGTTTTATAAGGAAAGCTGGGGCTTCTGTGCTTAAATTGTAAATGCATTGATAAATGCTGTTGTATAATCCCTATTCAGTAAAAGTGAGGCTGGTCACAGCTTACTGTGATTGCCATGTAGAGTTTGAGTTTCAGGCAGAACATGAATTCTTTTCCCACTCTAGTTTTGTTAACCTTGTATTAATACACACATACAGTGAAAAGACACTTGGGGCTTTCTGAGATGACATCACCGAGGTGCATGGTACTAAACTGTTGAGATGATTTTGTAGTGTTTAAGTGTGCCTGCATTGCAGCAGCTGCACATTTGACCTGTCTCAAGCACAGTTGGGGTCTGGTAGTGACAGCATGATAGTTAACACCAGTTGTGAACTGACCCAGCTTATGGTTTGGTTTTGCAGCCCGTGCTTAATCCCACGTTGCCATGGCTAGACTGCTACTGGTATTTGCACTAATGGATGGAAAGCTTATACAGTTGCAGCTGTAAATCTAACTCACAGCAGTGAGGGCCAGGAAGACAAACTTGGAAGTTGCTTGTTGTATGGCTTCAAATGCTGATGCTTGGAAGACACTGGTAACTTTTTTTGGGTGGTAGAACTTAACCTGGCTTAACTGTTCCTGTTGGCTTATCCTGTATTTTATAAGATGTAAATTCTGGTTAGAGGTCTTGTGATTGAAGTTGTGATGCCTTCTCTTTTTTGGGTTTAACATAGATGAATTTGGGGGAGTACTGTGTAGGGTCTTATTTAATTACTTTTACTGTTATGAAACTCCTAGGCACAGTATTGTGACTGCTGCTTGCAGAACTCAGCTGAACTGAGCACCAAGATTCATGGCTGCTGCAGCAGGGGAATCTGACAGTTTACACCTCGCCTAGTTAAAATGTGCATATAGCGATGGGGATTGTCCACTTAGTAATTTCTTTGTGGAAGCTCTGTGGTCTTTTTGATAAAGACACCTATGTGGGTGTGCATTTCAAGGCCTAGCTGAGTTTCTCAGTGTTATAAGAAATACTGAGTCGCTTGTCTGCTTCTCTTGGCAACAGAAAACAAAATAGAAGGAGATTTCAGTGAGTTATTGAATGTGACAGCACAGGCGTGCATAAACCTGGTTTGGATGTGTACCTCCAATTGCATCTTCCCCTTCATCGCCTTGGAATTTAAGCTATCGGACTTCTTCCAGCTTTGCAGGAAACCTCATTTCTGAGAATACAATTAAAACAACTCTGTTTCTATGAAAAGAACTTGAGGTTCTTAGGACAGAAGATCTCAATGGCTACTAAAAGTTGGGTTGTTTTTTTTTTTAAAAAAAACCCTGTATTTCAAAATGACTGTTACTGGGAGCTGATTTCCTAGAAGTCATGGCTAAGGGAAGCCCAAGATAGATGAGCTGAGGTGCTGGTGTTGACTGCAGTTGCCAAGACAACTGCTTCATCACTTAAATATCTCTAGGAACATAGCTAGCAAATGTTAATATTGAGAAATGGCAATGGGCTGGAAGAACCACCAGGAACAATGAACAGCTTGAGATTTATGCAGGGAATTAATTTGACTACAACAGGAATCTGCTGTTTTCAGTGGTGGGGTTCCTAATGGTAGTTCTTTTGTAATGACAGCATGTCTGGCTCTCCTTTTGCTGCATGAAGCAAAATCTTTCAGGAGAAACACCAACCTCCCACAGTATAGTCATTCCCAAAAAAGTGACTGATGAATGTGGTATGAATTCAGGTTTAATACTACTGGAGTGCTTCATTTTAAGCTGAAAGGGGAGATTTAGATTAGATATTAGGAAGAAATTTTTTACTGTGAGAGTGATGGTTGCCCTGAGAAATCTTGGATGTCCCATCCTTGGAAGTGTTTGTGGCCAGGTTGGATGGGGCTTTGAGCAACTTGATGCAGTGGGAGGGAGGTGTCCCAGTCTAGGCAGGGAGGTGGGAACTGGGTGATCTTTAAGGTCCTCTCCAACCCAAACCATTCTATGATTTTGCAGCCACAGTGTTTGATGTAGTTATAAAAATATTACAGCAAAACCTAGTGCAAAATAAACCCTGCATGCAAGCAGATACAGGTCTGAGAATTATATTCCAAGGCAGAGCTAAACTGCAGAACTACAGCTGCGTGAGGGATTGTTTTGGGTCCTTGTAGTGCTTTTCATGGTGAGAAATAGAGACATCTTGCCACGTGTGTTTTTCTGATCATGATTGCACATGCTGTTCTGTGGGTCTGTAGGTGAAACGTGTAGGTTTTAATCTTTTTACTTTCCTTATGAAGCACTTAGTTCTCTTTCACATTGGGACAAAAAAAAGCCCTGGAGAAAGCCTGACTGAGTAAAATGAGCAGAGTTTGAGCCAATTGTTTCCTGCTGCCTCAAGCATATTTGTAACTGCCAACTATGACAGGTATTTCTACGGGCACTGAATCTCAAGCTGAACACCAGGTGCTCAAAAAAGTTACAGAAGACTAAGTGTATGCTTTCTGCCTCTCATCTAATAGCTGGTTTGTGATTCTCTCTTTGTCTAGTAACTTGTAAAAAGTTGTAGTCAAAACCTTTTCTCAAATGGAAGTTGAAAACTCATAAGCTACCACTTGCTGCAAAGGGCAGCAAGTGGTGAAAACTGGTGGTAGGATCAATTTTGGTCACATTTTGCCCTTTTTTTCTAGTATATCTACATATAGGAACACTATGTATATACATTTCTTTTAATTTGTGTGTTTTAAAGCTATCTGGCACTACTGGTAGTGGTTATTATACTAGGCAGATTTGATGTTTCTGTAATACAAGTCCAGTTTGGCATTCTGGTTATTTCATTCAAAACTTAAAATCATTTGACCAGCTAATTCTGCTTGGTCCCATTTTTTAGCATGGGTAAAATCTATTCTGACTTCCCCTACTAGTGATGCAAGCCACTGTTACAATTAATAGTTAATTGGACTTTTGAAGCCTTGCCAAATTAGAGGGAAGCTTTCCTTGGTGACTGACATCAACTTCTGCAGTAAAGTGTTAAAGTAAAAAAAATTGCAGTCCCTGGTGTAATGCAGATATTGATGAGGGTTTTCTTATTCATGAGTAACTTTTGCTGAAGGAGCTATAGCAAAAATACCTTTTGAGGTTTTCCCCCTTTCTGGCTTACAAGCTTTTAACCTGTCTCACCTCTCCTTCTGACCCATCGAGGTATTCTTACACTGGGAGTGCTAATCTCGGACACAGGAGTGCAGACTTCTTAAAGCTTCTGCAACTTCATCTGACACTGATCAAGCGATTAAGCTTCACAGATCACCTGGAAGTAGAGTGGTGCATTTTCCAAGTATTTCCTATCATGGGCAAGGAATATTCAATTAAAGTGAGGGAGCATGGGATGAAACCTGAATCACCTGATATAAACTCTTTGAATTCTGTGCTTGTAGTGAGCTGTTCTGCTAGTCAGATCAGCTATTCTTTTTATCTGTCTACTTGAACAACTAGAAGTTCTGAAAAGGCATGGTACAATCAAACCCACCCTCTTGTCAAAATGAAGCTTGATATAGGGAGCTTTATAAACTAGGCACATGAGTAGTCTGGGTTTTCTGCAGGGAGCATATGGTAGCTGACACTTCAGCTGGAGATGGCTTGGTAATTATAACTTCTTTGTCTGAATCCCTCTGCCATTTCATGGGGCTAATGGCAAATAAAGCTACTTTTGGTAGAATCAAGGAGTGCAGACTGCTAAAAGTATTTGGTTTCTTCACATCTTTAATATATCAGACTTGCATAGGGCCAAAAGCTTAAGAGTCCAAGGTAGGAGGTCAGAGTGGTTAAACGCTTGTAAAAGGAGTGCGTAGTCCTACCACCAGTGACAAACTTTGTTCTGAATGGAGGAGGATCTCCATTCTCTGATCTTTTTTAGGACAGGCTGAGGCAAGCCTCTCGTTAGAGACCTTTGTTTTTCTCTAGCTTCAGGTAGTAGCTGGTTACTGAAATCAGCAGAGAATTGCTTCCTTAGCTGTTTTCTTGTGTTGGTCTGGGTGTTTCCTTGTGATGATGTGGTTTTGAGAGTGAATCACATCAGCTTCTGTGACTTAAATGTCTCAATTTTAGTTTAATGTGTTGCAAGCATGTGCGGGTGTAAATCAGCTAAAGTTTGACCCGGGTTGGGTTTTTTTCCCAAGGAAAACATACAGTTGAACGAGTTCACTGGAGAAGCTTGAACCTGAGCAAGTGAAATATGGTTTGATTGTTTATCATATGCTGATCCTTGGTATGATTTAGCTAAGAGTTGCTAGAACAATGGGCATGATTTCTACTGTTCTACACCAAGCAAAACAATGAGAAAGAACAACTGATCTGTGATATAGTGGCTGACTCATGCCACAAGGCTTGGTGTTCTTTTAATCCTTCTATAAACTGTTTTATCCTAACTAATGTAATTATGGATGTTCTTATTACCCATATAATCCCTAATTGCTGTTGAATTCTGCTAAATTGTTTGCCTTAATGTTGCTTAGCAATAATTAGCAAAATACAGGTGGTTTGTGTATTGTTTAACTTTTGATCAAACCTTTGAAATGTTGTTTGTGCTGACCTCTTTCACTTCTATGTTGGTAATTCTTCCAGGGCTGAACAGTGAAGGGAAGGTCGTTCAGAGGGATACTCACATCAGCCTGATTGCCAGCCTTGAGCCTGGATCTTTTCTTAAGCTTGTCTTCAAAGCGCTAGTGTTGTGTTTCTACTTGATATAGCAGGCTTTTGAGAGAGCTTGATAGCCTCCTTTCCAAAGTATGGAGCATTTTTAGGAAGCCTCACATTCACCAAGACAAATCCTCTGTGTCCCTTGTAATGCAAATTTGTGAGTTGCATTGCTGGATCCCATTCTGCTGCTTTCAGTTGAACCATCCTTCTGCACGTGGCTGTGAGAAAGGAGGAATGGGAGCTGGTGTTCACATATCTTGGATGTTTCATCTAGAGATTGTTTAGCTTTGCTAGGATACTGGAGAGGCCTCCACTTTGACTTCCTTTCTCAGATGCCATTTGTTATAGGCAAGTTTGGTTGTTCAAGATCAAAGTTCTACTTAAAGTTAAGGAACAATACCAGCTTCTCAAATAATCCCTGCTATGCTTCTTTTACAATATTTTTATCCCGTACGATGTTGACTTGTAACTCTATCACAGTTTTGGAACAATCTGGGGTAAGTAGGGTAAAGAACGAAAATTGAGCAGCGGTGCCGAAAGTGTCAACAACTTCAGTACAGAAGAGTGACATTAAGGACCACCCCACTTATTTTAAGTGCCCAACTTTGCAGTGGGACATAGAGGGGTTCTCCTGTCTCCTTTTGTGGTGACAACTGTGCCCTCCTCAGGGCTTGACTTATGCAAGAAACTTAATAAGTGGCTGTCAGTCAAAAATAACTGTCAGTCTTGGCTTATTGCTTGGAGATATGTTTGGTTCCTTCTTCATCTTGAAGAACTAAGCCACATCTTTTTTCTGGGGGGTAATGAAGACATTAGGCTATGAGTTTATGCTGAGGAGTCCTTCCTTCTCCTGGCTTAAAGTTCTGCCTTCTGGGCTCTTGACTGTGTAGTGAGTGGGGTAGGGCCAAAGCCCAGCTAGCAGTGAGGGAATGTGCCTTTGCAGCCTAAGGTGCTCACCTGGAAGGAAGGATTGCTCCTGTTTATCAGCTCACTTTCCAGTGTGAAATATTTATAATCCTAACAGCTTTTTTTCAAGCTCTGTGCTCTGAGCAATCAGGCTCCTTTTGTTTTCTGGCTTGGGCTTTTGCATTCCTGTCTGGGCAATGGCCTGATGCCAAGGGGGAAGCTGGAGAGCACTGTGTTTAACGCCCTTTAGGGTAGGGCATCTACCCAGAAGGTGGAGGATACAGTTTAAAGTGCCTTTGGGCAAAATGCCCCAGTGCCAGCTGACTGAATAAGCTGTCCCAGTTTAGCTTTTTTTTTTGAGGAAAATAGGACAATCATCTGAACAAAATGCGTGGTTAAAGTGGTCATGTACAGAATTTCAGGCTCTGAGTCAGCCTCATGCACGTACCTGCATGTAACCTTGAGTTCAGTATCAAATTCCCGGAGTTCTGTGTTCAGGACATGTCAAGGCATTTCCTTCCCTGTTGCCTCTGTTGGATAGTACACCTAGTACTACTGAGAAAGAACATACAGAGAATCTTCGTTTAGACCTAGAGTTTCCCAGAGAGGGTCCCTCATCAGCACTGGCTCCTGAGATGCACTGTGCATGCACCAGGCTCATAATATTCACCCATGCAAATGGTTGTGTCACTCCTGTTCTACCCATCCTGAGAAAAACAAAGGATAAGCTACTAGTTAGCAGCTATTATATTAATTAATCTCTTCTGGATAGTGCAGGATCCTTTTTTTCCTGTTTTAAATGCCTGTTTGTATCTCTTTGTAGGACATTCCTGTTCCATATGGAGTAAGAAGGTACCCTCAACTAGTTCCTGTTCTGTGCTCAGTGCCTGCTCATGTAGTTACGGTAGAAAATCTTCCAGTGTAACAGGGAGATGACTTTAAAATCCGTCCTTGTAAGCACTTTGTCATTGGCTGACTTTTTTGCATATTCTTTGTTTTTCCCAGTGCAACTTTATCATCAGTTTGCTGTAGTCAGTTGTCTCTTGAATGAAGCTGTGATTTTTTTGAAGACATAATTTCACATTGAAAGCAACTTTAGTGTCCTATGAATACATGTACAAGAATGTCAGATCAATCAGTGTTTAATTTGCAAATTAAGAACCTTGTTGTTGTGGCTTTTTGTGTTAAACTACTGAACTGTAAGGAAAATGAACTAGTGATGCAGACCTCCATGATCATTAATCTGATACTGCACTAGCTGTGTTTGAAGCTGACTGTTCCCAGTAAGAAAAAAAAGCAAATGAGCTATGTGTTACCTTAGATATAATTAGATATGCTGCCTTATATGTTTATTTTGAAGATTAGAGCAGAAGCATAAAAATGCCTATGATACAGGCTGCAATGCCCAGAGCAGAAGTGATTGTGCAGCGAACGTGAGCTTGGCAGCACATACGGCTTAGTGCAGTGTGGGTTACCCTGCTTTGGATTTGCTGAGACTTTTTTTTTCCCTGCTGACAGGAGAATGACAGCACTTTAATCCTGATGACTTCAGCCAATAGAAAGGCCCTACATGAAATACAAAATCTGATGTCTGCCAGCATCGCAGCAAACGCGAAGGAGCTTGTGCTGTGTATGTCATTGCGTGGATACTCCTGAGGTCACTTGCCCAGCATCCAGCTCCTTGATTTTTCCCTCAGAGGAACATCAGGACTGTTGACCCTGAAATGCTCTCCCACTTGCTGTGAATATGGGCTGTAAACTGCCACTGTGTTCAACCGTTGTATCTCTGCAGGCTTTCTGTCTTGAAAAGATGACATCTTCACTGACCAACACTAAACAATGGTTAGTCATGTAGTTATCTTCCAGATACTTGTTTTGAAACACTTTGAAGCCATAAAATGTACTGGATCTGCAGCAAAGCTGCCAGTACATTTGCTTCTAGCACAAAAGTCATTTTGCCACTAGGAGAAAATACTTTTTCCTACAAAGCCCAGATTGACTCAAAGCTTTTTGGATGGCTGTTTTGTGGTGTGTTTTTTTTAAAAGCACCTGGAACTGACTTTGTAGCTAGTGGTTCAGTGTTAGTTTGAGCTTCTGATTCTTTTATTTTCCTGCTTTTGTACGTTGATACTTTGAGTGGTGCTCTGTTGGAAAAAGACTAACAGAAAACGTTGCAGAGTGACTTGAGCAGCAAACAGTCTGGTGCTCAAATGAGTCTAATCTCTGCGTAATGAGAGCGAAGGAGTGTGTTTTGAATCTGGCCTCCTTTTGCAGGAGGCAATGTTGTTGGCATATTTTAAGGGCAAGGTACATGTTACTGCTTGTGTAACGTCCAGTACAATGAGGCTGTGGCTTGCCAGGTGCTCTCAGACCTGCAAAGGTAACCCAGCCCACCAGTGCAATAAGGGGTTTGTGGCTACTCATGAACTGCAAAAGTGATGGTTACTGAGCAGCTCGTGGTATGCAAATAAAAGTAAATTAGAGCTCTCGTGGTAGCCTGGCATACTCTGAAGGGTGCTGATAGTGATTTTTCTTCTAGAACAAAGCTATGTAAGAGCTGCCTTCTGGGGAGTGCTTGCTTCTCCCACTCTCCCAAAAAATTAAACACAGGATGTTAATGACATGGTCTGTAGAAGTGCATGTGCTGCTGAAGCCATAATTTTAAAATCTACATTGTAAATTAGGTGATCCCTAAGTCTGGTCAAAAATTGCCAGCTTGGCTATCTCCATCACTAAACAAGCAAGCAGGTCACTAATTTAACTTTTTTAGATTACTTTTCCCTACTACTGTACCCCTGTACTACAGTTGCCAAGCTATTGATTAGGTATTAGGATGGAAAAGAAAGGAAAAACCTGGCTATGTTTTTAATTCCTAGAGTAGAACTGTACTGATAAGAGCATATACATGCATGTGTGCAGCTCTCAGCTTATCAACAGATTATTAACACTTATAACCACAATTAGCAGTAATCAAAATTGTCCTGAGTTTTGTACAAGGAAGGGTAACAGGCATTTGTGCAGAATTTCAGTAGCCGGCAACGGCTCCTGGTTGGGATTTTCTGCTGCATGTGCAGTCCCACACTTACTGAAAGAACCAAGTGGCTGCTTGGACAAAGAGTGTCCTGCCTAAACTGTTGACACTTAACTCTAGCAAAAAAGGTGTAACTGGTCACTTCTTGCAAAACAAATCGTTTAAGTTAAAGAGGAACTTTCTGGCTGGTTTGTTACTTGGCTGCGCAATGGTGATGCCAGGAGGGGTGGGAGGAGGAACCTCTGCTGAGACGTGTGCTGGTTTGTTCTTTGATACTTGCTTAGGGCTTACAGTGCTTGGATGCTAAAGTATTTCTTAAGCTGTAATACTGATGTTTTATCAGACCCATAATTGGGTGTCAGAAGCAGGAAACAACAGTTTATGCACTTGTAGTTTTGCAGGGCTCAGCTAACCTGTGGCAGTGGTGCCCACACTGTCATTATTCATCTGGTTCTTAATAATCTGTCATAGTAATTCTGATTGCCATTTGTGTCCTAATGTGACCACCCATTCAACGTAGTGTTCTGTAGGGACCCCAAGCTGTCCTGCTCGATGTGAAACCAGTTAGCTGCTCTTATGGTACCTGCTAGTCCATGCTATTTGTAAAGGCTGTAAATTTAAGGAAGCTCTGGGACTGCTTTGGCATTGAGCTCCCAGTGCTTTGTTGTTCCCCTTAGCAGTTGATACACTGCAGCTGCACAAGTACCTGTACACGTGAGCATCGTAATAGCTGCTACCTCAAATGTCTGTGGCAGTGGAGAAGCATGTTGGTAGTGAGCAAGCATGATACTGAGAAGGTACACGATGTTCTTCAGAGATAGCTGGGGAAGGAGGACAACCTCATTAATGGGAAAAATACAGACACAAAGTTCAGGCTTCTAGAGCCATTTTGAACTTAGTTCTATAAAAGTTTATCAGATAGCAGTGCAGGTACTTTCATTATTTCTCCTGGACACTTGTAACAATGAAGTTTACAAGGATGCGGCTTCCTCTTTGCAATACCTACTTGGAATTGAAATCTTTCCCCTCAAATGAGAAGTCCAAGCCACGTTTTTAATCTCCTGTGCTCACTATCTAGTACCTCTTGAGCTTCCTCAGTGCTTTAATGAGTTCTCTGTAACTTTTTTTGTCATTTTAAAGTGCCTCCTCGCTGTTGACAGGTCCTTCATGCTACAGCACAGCAAAGCTGACTGCACAGATAATCAGCTTGAAAGAATCTCCAAATCTGGTTTTGGCTCTAAGATGAAGTTACTTCCAAACAGTTGATATTTGAATCAAACTGTCGTGTATTAATTTGTTGTCCTTCCCAATACTGATTTATCCACTAAATGAATTAGATATGTCTGCTCAGTCCTCTGATTTTTCCCTGGTACTGACTGGTAGGTTTTAATAAAAAACTTAAGGCAGCCAAACTTGAATTGTGTATTTTGATAAGGAGGAACAGAGGAAAAAAAGAAAGGCTTTATATATGATTTGGCCATCCCTTGTTTGCACAAATGCTTATATTCATTTACAACTAGCAGCACATACAGATGCTACAAGTAATGTGTAGACTGTGAGTCTGTCTCCCAGAGATGAACAACGAGGGCTCATCTGGAGTCTTTGCAGAGCATTTTGATTGAGAATACCATAGAACAGCTTAATACTCCTGATCTTTTATGTTAGTAGGGGGATAATTCACTGAATAACTCAGTTAACCTTGTAAATCAGAATTTCCCTCACAGCCTTTTTTATTTTGCTTTATAACAGTTTAGTAAATACTGCCTGAACCTTGTAGCACACTGAAAAATAATATTGGAATAGATCAGGCTTTCTGAGAACATCACCTGAGGAGAATCCAGGAGTCTAAAAGCTGACTGCTGGAGTGTGGGTAGTTGGTTTGCTGTCTTCTCTACACCTTTCCTGTACAGACAGATAATGCAGACTGAAATGGTACAATTAGTACCTGAAATACATATGGTTTGTTTAGACTATTCTAGAAGCTAATGACCTTGTAGTTCAGTTGAAGGAGACCAAGGTTGTTAGGACACTGAAATTACAAATTAAATATTACCAGGTGGAAAATCTTCCAGCTGATGCTTTTTGCTTATATTTCTGGGGAAGGACTAAGTGGGTTTAATGAAGTTAAGGCAGCTTTCTTGAATTAGACAACCGAGTGATCACTGGGCTTGGTTCCAAGGAAGGGAACTGTGACCATCTAGCTTGGGACACCCTGACACCGCATGCTTCCCTTCATTAGGCTGCTCTGCACAAGTGACCTATGTTTTATACTAATGTCTCTGCAGATTGTGTATGTCTGTAGCCAGAACATCTCTGGGGTGGAAATGCCCTGACTCCCCAGACATGTCGTGCTGCTGCTTGTGCAGTTCATACTTCAGATTCTGTAGAGGAGCTGCTCTGCTTTATGAACACCGTGTAGCAGTTGTAGAAATGCTGGTTATGAGGGCTGGATTGCAGACATTTTTGCCATAGTACACAACTTGAACCAAGCAGCTGCAGCTGGTTTCCTGGGATACCAGAGCAGAAGCCACCAATGCATTAGACGTTGTTCCCCTTTTGCTCTTGGACTTATTGACTTGCTTGTCAGTGTCGTCTAATCAACTTACATTGGAAGTTTGTGTGGGGTGTACAGTATTTGGAAAGGATTAGCAAAATCAATATGCTGTAATTTATTTGGAGGCACATGAATTTGGAGATTGGTGATGCAGTCAAAGGCAGGTGTCCTTATTGTTCACTCTGGTTTCTATAGTAGATGCAGGTCGTCTACTTGTGTAGCTCTCAAGTGTCCTGTTAGGAAGGTTAAGGATTCCCGACAGGACTGTATGTTAGTGTAAATATCTCTCTTAAAATGAGACATGGGGGATAACCTGTCAAGCATTCTGGTTTGGGGGGGGTTGATACCCAAATGAGTTGTGTGCTGCCTTACTTTAATACTGACACTGAAACGTAGCAAGCTATGACCTGACTTCTTCAAATGCTGGGAATATCAGATGATCCCTTGAGAAAAGTGATCTTTTTTAGAGCTTCAGAGAATACTGAACAGTAACCTTCAGAACAAAACTTGCATACTTTCTGTAACAGGAATTTGTAGGAAATCTCTTGCCATTTGTGGTGGTAATTGGGGTGGAGGGGAAAACTTTTCCAAACTTCAAAGTATAGTGTGCTAATTTGGAACTATATTGAGTGTCTGGAATTGCAGACTTTTTGAGAGATAGATCCTTACACTGCTGCTAAAATCTAGTTTGGTTTGAACATACGTATTTAATGTGGGTGATATTGATAATGGGCTTGAGTCCTTCAGCAGTGGTGTGGCCAAGATTTGAAGAGACTGAGCATGAAGGAATCTGTAACTGAAGGAACACTATTTGGGAGAGGGAAATGCTTGGTGAGAAAGGTTGGGGTTTTTTCCCTACTCTCTGATTCTAAATCTGACTTGAAACAAAACCATGTATAATTGATGTTATAGATACTATGCATGGATTCTTCTACTTACTGGGATAGTAATGGCTTTGATTTCCATTCCTAAGTTCACATGATAGTGCTAAGTGGGATGTCTTGCTTTCCAGCAGGTTTTAGAAAGCACTGACTTCTGCTGACCTATTTGATGCCAAAGGTGATAATTAAGCTTTCTGAAAAGCTCTGAAGGCAGTCCTATTAGAGTAGGCATTCATGACAGTACTAACAGGTGGGTGCAGAGTGGGAGTTAAAAGGGTTTCTCTTATCTCTGAGTGATTGCTTAGCTATTGCTGTGCAGGGGAGGAGAGCTCCACTGTTACTGCAAAGCCTCTTTGTAGTAAGGAGGTGTTCGCATTAAAATATAATCATTGTGCCTGAGTGTGTTCAGGTGCACTGAAGTGTTTTTTTCTAAGAAAAAGTGGTGACTGCAGTTTTATTTTTGTACTTACAAGAATCTTGTCCGTTTATAGAAGTAGTGTGAGGGTTTTCATTAAAATTAACAAGTTCAAGAGGGTAGTGCTTGTGTGAACATTAAAATGAATTCTAGTGGTGTTAACTTGTCCACAAGTTCGCTGCATAGGAAAAGATGCTGTGTTGGCCTGTGCCATTCTGTTGAACCACTCTGTCCTTTAAGGTTTGGGAGTTGTTATTTGAAGTGTTTGGCATTAAAAAAATCAAACTGTTTTGCCTTAGGCTTCCAGTAGCATGGTATAAATATCTGCTTCCAGTGGGACAGTTAAAGGCCAAGTAGTTTTGGATGTCTTCATAATATTCTGGATTGCCCCAGAATCAACAGTATTGGTTATAGATCAGCATAATGCTGAGCAGTCAGGAGTCGTGTTAAGGGTCAAATATGCAGAGGGCTTTAGGGACAGTTATGCTGGGTTGAGCTGGTTTTGTACTTGATGCAGCAAATGTGTGGTGGCATGGCCAAGGTCACTGGCTGTTGGTCCTTCTTCACAATAGGCACGAAGTATCTTACTCCTGTCTCCCCAAAATCCTGCTGGAGCTGCATTGATGGGAGTGTTCAAGAAGCATGTAGTTTTTGATTCATAGGGCCGGTTATACTAATCTAGGGAATGTATAACCCTTTTTATAGGGTAAGGGAGGCTCTTGGACCTGATCCTCAGCTTCCCAGACAGTCTTCAGTGCCAGTGAACGTTTACTGCTGTTGCAGTCTGTGGTGCAGATGGTATCATTGAACTGAAAAACACTTTTCCTTAGAGGCCATGAAAGCTTGAATAAGGTGGGGTAGGAGGGACTGAGCGGTGATTCCAGTGAATAATGCTGAATGTCCAAGAATGGGAACCACAGAATCATAGAATGGTTTGGGTTGGAAGAGACCTTAAAGATCATCCAGTTCCAACTCACCTGCTATGGAGATGGTTACCTCCCACCAGACCAGGCTGCTCAAGGCCCCATCCAATGTGACCTTGAACACTTCCAGGGATGGGGCATCCACAGCTTCCCTGGGCAACCTATGCCAGGACCTCACCACCTTCAGCATGAAGAATTTCTTCCTAACGTCTACCCTAAATCTCCCCCCTTCCAATCTAAAGCTGTTCCCCTCATCCTATCACTACAAGCCCTTCTAAAAATTCCCTCCCCAGCTTTCTTGTAGGCCTCCTTCAGGTACTGGAAGGCTGCTGTTAGGTCCCCCTGAATCCTTCTCTTCTCCAGGCTGAACAAACCCAACTCTCTCAGCCTGTCCTCATAGCAGAGGTGCTCCAGCGCTCTGATGGTCTTTGTGCCCTCCTCTGGACCCGCTCCACCAGTTTCATATCCTTAAGTTGGGGATTCCAGAACTGGACACATAACTCCAGGTGAGGTCTCACAAGAGTGGAGCAGAGGGGCAGAATCACCTCCGTGGTCCTGCTGGCTACGCTTCTTTTGATGCAGCCCAGGACAGGATTGGCCTTCTGGGCTGTGAGCGCACATTGCTGGCTCCTGTCGAGCTTCTCATCAACCAGTAGAACTTTGTGGGTTTTTTACTGGGAAAGTGCTTGTAATCAATTCCTGCAGCTGTCCCCCATGCCACCAACTTTGTACTGCAGGTACTTCTTCCACATGTTACTTAAAACTCTTTGCAATATGGAGTCATAGAGTCATTTGGTTGGAAAATACCATTGAGATTATAGAGTCCAACCGTAGCTGTCCACTGCTGAACTGTGGGTTTAGTATGTAGTACAGGGTGCATAACCTGAGATGGTTTTTGAGCTGCTATGTTCCATGATTGCCCCTTGTATGGCTAGGTACTTTTAAAGTGGAAAGCGTAAGTATAGCAAAGGCTTTTCTTGACTGGCATTTCCAGCATGTAGCTGCTCCCATATGGAGACACACCTGAGAGAAGTGCAGAATAAAGCAGCTAGAGGAGAGCAGTTGTCTCCTGTTGATCACCTTGCAGTATTCTCCCATCACAGTCAATGCTGTGATTTCCCCCCAGATCTGGGATAGAGATCTTAAATACCTTTCATTGCATGCTTGCTCCACAGTGGCATCTGAAGACCTCTGGGCTTTGATTTTTTTAGAAAGCGATTTCCATTTGTGAATATGATTGTAACCAGGTAGAAATATAGCTTTGTAGGCTGCAGAGGGGCGAGACAAATTGTATTTAACTTCCAGTCAATTTGCAGTGTAGTTTTCATATAGAGATTTAACACACAGCAGAATGCTTTATTATATTTATAATCTAAATAATATATGATTATACTTAGCTTTTTATATATTATTAGGCAGAGAATGCCTTGAGGGCTATACTTTTTATTTCATTATATTCAGGTCTTCTAAAGAAGACCCTGACAAGTAGCAATTATTGCAGATGTATCGGTCATGTGTAGATGGCTTCTAATTTAGTTTGCAAACAGCACTATGACTTTTGGTAGTACTTGGGGGAAAAAGAAACCCACAGTATCAATTCTGTGAATGTTTTTATTTTGGAAATTTTTACTCTGCATATCAGATAGAGTCATAAGGAAGATAAAGACCTATAGCTGCCAGGCAGATCTTCCAGCTGCTGAAAAACAAACCTCTGAAGTGCTGTGACTGTCTAGTCTGCAACTGTTGTTGCAAAGTGCTGAAACAGCACTAACTTTTTCAGTGTCTGAACCTTTTAACTACCAACAACAGTTGGCTGTTTTGTTCAGTACTTGATGCCAGATGAGCCTTTTAAGTCCTACAGTTCTTTAAGGGCTCTTAGTGGAACTGAAATGGCAGTGGATGCAGGCAAATTAGCATATGTGGGGTTTTTTATTTTGTGCTCTGCTAAAGAAAACATTACATCAGTATAAATGCTTATCAAACTAATGTTTTGGAGGCTTCCTGAAAGAGTGGAACTAGCTTTCTAGTTTTTACAAGATCTGATAGAAAAAACAGACTGTGCCTGTAATTCTTTTTATTTGACAAATTAAGAACGTCAACTACCATCTTCTTCAAAATATTTCCCTTCCTAGTTGGCACACAACTGCCAGTGTCCAAAGGAATTTCACAGATCACTTTCTGAAAGGCTGTTGAGGATCTCCCTTGCTTTTTGCTTTCACATCTTCTACCGACAAATATGGGCTCCTCTGAGCAGTGACTTGATCTTTGGGAAGAGGGAGCCAGGTCTGGCGAACAGGGTGGGTGCTCCAGCACAGTGATGTTATTAGCTAAAAACTGCTTGAAAGACAAAGCGCTGTGGGCTGACGCACACCGGCATTTCCCAGCCAGAGGTAAGAAAATGTTTGAACATGTGAACATGTGTCCACATGCAGCCCAGGACAGGACATTTGAACATGTGTCCACTTGTGTCGAGTGAAGCGATTGAGCTGAGCCTTGTCCTCACTATGACACATCAGAACATGTTCTATAACTATCTTTGTCTCTCCCCTCCCACTCTTGCTTCCCAGGCTGTAGGGTTAGTCTCAGGGTTTGTGTGTCAACCGCATGAGTGCCACATCAGTGTGACAGGAACAGGGTGCAAGAGTGGAAAAACTGCATAGTTAATGATCCCTGCCCTCAGGCTTGCCAAAGGGGGTGCAAGCAGAACTGCCTCCAGTTGATACTGTTGAACAAAGCTCATACGCTGGAAAAGTCCCCTTCCAGTATCAAAACATTCTTGGTACCTATGGAAGGTACTGCGGTCTGTATAAAATTGCGTGAAGGGTGCATTTCTGCAGTGCAAATCTTAAACATCCTTCCCACCTGTGTGCACAGACACAATTTATTTTAAAAATATTTATCTACCTGTGTCAGTGTGTAACTTGGTACAAAAATCAGGTACTTTCAGAATTCATTATTCAGTTTATGTATTATACTGAACGTTATACACAAGCTGAAAAGGACAGAAAGTGAGCTGGTTTATTCCTTTATGGAATCAAGACAAAGTAAACTTGTAGTAGAACACTATTTAAATTATCCTACTTGGCACAGTGTATGGTTTTCGACTGTCTGTCGCTGGCCACCTGGTTAGGAGTAGTGCATCTGGTAAGGTAGCGTAAATACCAGCAAGGCTGTTAGCTTATACTTGAGCATCTGTTAATTCATAATCACATCTCCTTTATCACCACTAGAGGCTCCTCCAAGTCATGCTTTGGATATGTTTCTGTGTTAGGAAGCAGCTCATGTTTTAAGTATCATGCAGATGTCTGGATCTGTCAGTTTAATACCTCTTTACAAGCAATGAATTATTTTTTTAAAATCAAAATAATCAGCCATACTCTTGGTTGTATGGTTGAACCTGAATCATCAATTTGAAATAGTTACTGATTATTAACTGCTGCTGAATTTCAAAGTGATGTTGACTAGATGCTTGTAGTGTTGCTTGCTAATAACTGGAAAAAAACAAGCATGAAAGTATTGGTTATGATGAGTGTAGGTAAATAGTTTTCTTAACATATATTTTATCCTGGCATAGATGAGGCTGTAAATACCAACACAAATTGTTTCAGGGTTCAGACGCTTCCTGGTGTGTCTGGGTTAGGTTTCCCCTGACAGGGTTGTTCTTACACTTGTGTTCTTAAAACACTGTCAACTGTTGCTGCAAACCGATTATTACTGCATTGTAATTTGATAGGATGTAGGCATCCTACATCAAGTGCAGTGTGAGATTCAGGCTTTGATAAATCAGCCTAACAACATTAAGACTAAGTTTTCAAGAACTAATCTTATAAGACAGTAAGAAATACAATCATGGGATTGTGGCTAGCATACAAATAAGGATGACTTTTCTGTTCTTTGCCATTTCTGGGTTTTGGTAGCCTCAGCTTATTCCATACACAAGCCAGCAAGTCCTATACTCAGGATGTAGGTTTCTGCAGATGCATGGGTATCACTTTTCTCTGAATGAAGTAAAAGATAATCCAGTTCTCAAACTGAATGCTACAGTTTTTTAGCATGATGTTATGGTGGATCACTGCACTGGAGCTATTGGAGACACAGCATGCTTTTTTGTAGATCAAGCATCAGTGATATCTGTGCTCACAGATACTTACATGTGATGATTCTGTTATTTAGGAAGCGGAGAAGTTTTTAGATGAGTCTTTGCAGGAAAGCAACACGACTTGTTTCTGTGGAGGCTTCAAAATTAGAAGGTGCTATGTGGCTAAAGGCATACACAAGAGGACGTATTTGGAAGGTTGGTTTTTTATGTTTCTTTAGCATTCAGCTAGTATTCTTAAACTCCAAGACCTTAAAAAGGAAGAGCAAGGCTGAAAATTAAGTTGTTCAAAATTCACCAGTAGGTAGATACCAGAAGGATCTAAGTGGAAAGTGATGTCTCACAATAGAAAACCTGGTCTGTCTTCTTGTTACCTACTTTCTTTCTTGAGGTATCATCTGTACCTACAAATCTCTGTAGCCATAGATGCACCGCCTTCTGTCAATCTGCTACTGCAGTTCATCTTGTAGCTCTGCTTTTTTTTTCCCTCTTTTGTGTTTGGAGGCTTTTCTTCACCCACACTCCAGTTCTCACTAAAAGCAGACTATCAAAGTACCATAGATCTTCTTTTCCCTGGTCACATAAATTTCTTCTAAAGTTAAGTCAGATACGCCACTTCCGATCAGTAGTAATATCTGTGCCATGCTTAAATACAGGAAGAAAAAGCAAATAAGTTTTAATTTTCCTCCAGTTCCTTTCTTGGTACTGATAGGCAGTACTGCATAGTGTTAGAGTTATTTAAGGGTTGCTTTTAGTTGCAGCACTATACAAGTTTCCTACAAGATCCAGCTTTCTCTGTCCAAATGATCAGATCTCTTGCCTGTAGTCTCATCTTACATAAATCTCATTAAATTTCTGTTTTTACCTTGAAATCCTCTTGACCTGCAGTAGCCTGGAGTGTTCTTCTTGACCACTACTCTTACCCTGTGTACCTTCAAATTTAATGTCAATTGTTACCATTAATCAGATAGAAGCTTGAATTTCAAGGGTGTTTGTTCATGTACCAAGCTTAGTTCAATTGCACCGGTTCTGCTTTTGTCAGAAGTGTAAAGAGTACCTCGAGTAACTGTGCTGCACTGCAGATGAATCAAGCTGCTTTGCACCCTTTTGCTGGCTTTCAGGAGATACTTCAGCAAATTGAGGATTCTGGCTTTATCTAGATGTCATATTAGTCATGGACATGGCAGCTCTTTGGAACACAGGTAGAAATACTAGTGCTAGTTTCAGTTCGGGGTTGTACTGTCTTGTGTATCCATCTGGCCTGGAAGATTTCTCTAATCATCCATGTATTAATGATCATTGAGAACAACTATGTTGTTGATGGTTCTTGTCTAGCAGAGTGTAATAAGCTTTTTAAATGGAGCATGGCTGTTATAGCAGGGAGGTGGCTTGGTGGTGATCTGCAGGAGATGAGGACTTTATATGAAGGGATGAGTTCTTCAGTAACTGTTTCCTTAGGGCTGTGCTGGAAGTGGAAGGTCTGTGTGGTACCTAACACAGGGCGACGCAAGATGTGGTTCTCACAACAGCAGTACTTTGGAGACACCAAAGGCCAAAGCAGTTGAGTATCTTGTCCTTGTGACTATAGCAGCAGCACTCCCTAATATGCTTTTTTTTTAAGGAGGCATTTAGCATAAGAGCAGTCTTCTGCCTGGTATAATGCAGCTGTTATACATAGGTGTGTGGGAGCTGGTATTGTGGCAGATTCAGGGTGTTGGCTGCTTTGCCCCCCAGCCCAGGCTTTGTAGTGTGAGAAGCAGCAGCTGAATACTCTCAGGCCACGATGATTTGCCTCTGTGTTTTGATTTTTCATAGAATCATAGAATCATTAAGGTTGGAAAAGACCTGTAATACCATGAAGTCCAACCGTCAGCTCAAAACCACCATGCTTACTAAATCATGTCATGAAGTGCCATGTCTACACATTTTTGGAACACCTCTAGGGGTGGAGACTCCACCACTTCCCTGGGCATCCTCTTCCAGTGCTTGACAAGCCTTTCTGTGAAGAAATTTATCCTAATATCCAATCTAAATGTCCCCTGTGGCAACTTGAGACATTTCCTGTTGTCCTGTCACTTCTCACATGGGAGAACAGACCAGCATTCACCTTGCTACAACCTCTTTTCAGGCAGTTGTAGAGAGGGGTGAGAGTTCCCTTCTTCTCCAAATTAAACATTCTCAGTTCCCTCAGCTGCTCCTTGTAACACTTCTTCTCCAGCCCCTTCACCATCTACGTTGCCCTTCTCTGGACACACTCCAGTACCTCAATGTCTCTCTTGCAGTGAGGGGCCCAAAATTGAACACGAGATTCAAGGTGTGACCTCACCAGTGCCAAGTACACGGGCACGACCCCTTCCCCACTCCTGCTGGCCACACCATTTGTGATAAAAGCCAGGATGCTGCTGGCCTTCCTGGCCACTTGACTGTCGACCAGTACCCCCAGGTCCATTTTGGCTTAAGGCGCAAGTCTGTGTTTTGACATCATTAAATGAACTATGCATATCATCTGACCTGGGTTCCCTTTCCATAGTAGGCCAAAGGTCAAACTGAGACTTTAGCACTTCAGTAATAGTGTGGAATTTAAGGGGGGAGTGGGGAGGATTGTCTTGTTTTGAAAAACTAAATGTGAAATCTGAGCTAGGATCCGTCTTTAATTCTCATCCCTTGCAGTCCAGTTTACTGGCAACCAAGTCATTGCTGCTCATGAGTAAAAAGCTGCACTCCCTGTGATACTGAGTTCCAAATCATCTAAAGCACAAAGCAGGGGTGAAAAGAGAGAATTACGGAATGCTGAATCCGTTTTCAGTTTGGCTCCTCACTAGCAAAAGAACACCCAAAATGAGTTACTGCAGAAACAACAGTTGTAGGAACAAGGATGGGTACATACCCATCAGCTAATGCACTTACTTTAGCTTAAACTTACCTGTTTGAAGCAGCCTATGATAATGGAGCTGACAGATGCATCATTATGCAATAATGTGAAAATATGCTTTTGTGTCTCGGACACAGACTTCTCACTAGTGAATACCTGCTGACAGAGGGCTGGTTCCTGCAGTGAACGGGAGGGTGCTGGGCAGGGAGGCAGCTTACATATGTGTGTTAGACCTGCATACAGTATTGTAGACAGTGGCACACTGGGGTTATGCATGATACAGTTGTATCAGTATTATAAATAAGGGCTAATAAAATACTGATTGTCTCTGCACTAGGAGACAGTGCTGCTGTATTTAGCTCTCTGGTTGCAAGTGGTACAGCCCAGCAGACTTGCTTACTGCTGCTGAGTGTTACCTGCGTCTGCCTGTATTTACTGCCTGTGACCAGCTCTTGGACAGGAGGGTTCACCATCAGTAATGCAGAGACTGAACAATAAGTAGTAGGGCTGTGTAAGTGCTTAATTGGCTTCTGTGTCACTGCCAGCATAGATAAGGTTTCGACTGCAGTTCCCAGGTGCTGCCATTCGTTTTCTGGAAACCTATATCTCTTGTCTAAATAAAGGCTGGTACGCCAGCTTGAGAAGTCTTGTTAGAACTGCTGCCCGCCGTGCTGAGAAAGGCGAAGTTGTGTAACACTGCAGCACAGCGCTATGGTTTACACTTGCAATGCTAAAAATATTCCTTTCCCCTTGCTGCTTATGAAAGAGGTGACTGCATCAGGACCTGCCCAGTGTTTTTAGCAGAACATGTGACTGGCTGTCCCTGGAGGAGATCTTTCCTCTTACATCTAGCCCAGCTTGCATACGAAGAGAGACGAGGCAGTTAGTCATTCACTGACTCATGAATGGTGCTTGTTTAAAAAAATTGTCTAAAAATAGGTACAGCAGGCTGGAGGAAAGGGTGTTTGCGTATCAGGCTAGCTTGGCCATCTTGTAACTCAGCAGCTGCAAACAGTATGGGTTGCCTTACCAAACAATGAAGCAATCTGCTATGCTTTGGTGAGCTTGCATGAATAGGTGAGTTCATAGAAACTCTGTCAAACTTATGCAAAGCGCTGCAAAACTGGAATGGGCTTTGGTTGTGATCACTTGAGTTTGAGCAAACTAAACTGGAGGAGTGACCAGGTTAAGTCTGGAATATATCATACTCTCTCATGCTCAACCATTCCATAGACACATCTGTATGTAAACTTGCTTTGGAAAAGTAAATTACTCACCCAGGACATGGAAGTTCAAAACATGAGATTGAACAGGACACTGAAGATGTCATGGGCTGATGCAATTCTTACTAAGAGACAGTTTCTGGACCCTGAAGTCTAGCAAGTGCAGCGTGCACCCAGAGTGTCAACCATGTACACACTGAACTGGAGGACTTCCACACATGCTGCCGGAGAAGCCAGTAAAGTAGCATGATACTTTGAATAAGGGGCCTCAAATATTCCCATCACTGCTCTAGCAAAACTATTATTTCTGAAAACAGGAAGAGTTGGAAAATTGCTTCTTCTGAAGTGGTCACAAACCAGTTCTTAGAACACTTGTTCTAGTGTGAGACATTTACCTGTCCAGGTACCAGCACCCTCAGCTATCACTGCAGTAGGGCTGTTTCAAGTGCCTGCTTATTCGGAGGAGGAGTCCCATGAGATCATAGAATCATAGAATTATCTGGGTTGGAAGAGACCTCCAAGATCATCAAGTCCAACCCTTAATCCAACACTGTCATGATTACTAGATCGTGGCACTAAGTGCCACATCCAGTCTTATTTTAAAGACCTCCAGGGATGGTGAATCCACCCCCTCTCTGGGCAGGCCATTCCAATGCCTGATTACTCGCTCTGTGAAGAACTTTTTTCTGATATCCAGCCTCAACCTTCCCTGGCAGAGTCTAAGCTCGTGCCCTCTTGTTCCGTTGCCGGTTGCCTGGGAGAAGAGTCCAACCCCCACCTGTCTACAACCTCCTTTCAGATAGTTGTAGAGAGTGATGAGGTCACCCCGAGCCTCCTCTTCTCCAGGCTAAACAACCCCAGCTCCCTCAGCCTCTCTTCACAGGACTTGTGCTCAAGTCCCTTCACCAGTTTTGTTGCTCTTCTCTGGACCCTCTCCAGCACCTCAATATCTTTCTTGAACTGAGGGGCCCAGAACTGAACACAATACTCAAGGTGTGGCCTCACCAATGCCGAGTACAGGGGAAGGATCACTTCCCTCGTCCTGCTGGCCACACTATTCCTGGTACAGGCCAGGATGCCATTGGCCTTCTTGGCCACCTGGGCACACTGCTGGCTCATGTTTAGCCTCTTGTCAATCAGCACCCCCAGGTCCCTCTCCACCTGACTGCTCTCCAGCCACTCTGTCCCCAGCCTGTAGCTGGGGTTGTTGTGGCCGAAGTGCAGGACCTGGCACTTGGCCTTGTTGAACTTCATCCCATTGGACTCAGCCCATCTCTCCAGCCTATCAAGGTCCCTCTGCAGAGCTCTCCTGCCTTCTGGCAGGTTGACACTCCCTCCCAATTTGGTGTCATCCAATAATTTACTTATGACGGACTCAATCCCCTGATCTAAATCATCGATGAAGATGTTAAACAGAACTGGACCCAACACTGATCCCTGAGGGACACCACTGGTGACCGGCCGCCAGCTGGACACAGCCCCGTTCACCAGCACTCTCTGAGCCCGGCCATCCAGCCAGTTCTTAACCCAGCTGAGAGTGCACCTGTCCAAGCCATGGGCTACCAGTTTATCCAGGAGTATGCCATAGGAGACAGTCTCAAAGGCTTTGCTCAAGTCCAGATAGACTACACCCACAGGCTTCCCTTCATCCACCAGACAGGTTACCTGATCATAAAAGGAGATCAGGTTGGTCAGACAGGACCTGCCCCTCACAAAGCTGTGCTGGCTGGGTCGGATCCCATGTCCATCCTGAAGGTGCTGTGTGATTGCACTCAGGATGATCTGTTCCATAACCTTGCCAGGCACTGAGGTCAGGCTGACAGGCCTAGAGTTGCCCGGGTCCTCTTTGTAGCCCTTTTTGTGGATTGGCGTGACATTTGCCAACTTCCAATCATCTGGGACCTCCCCAGAGAGCCAGGACTGTTGGTAGATGATGGGGAGTGGCTCGGCAAGCTCTTCTGCCAACTCCCTCATCACCCTAGGGTGGAATCCATCAGATCCCATTGATTTGTGTGGATCCAGGTGGCTCAGTAATTCATAGACTGTTTCCTCCTGGAACACAGGGGAGCCGTTTGGTTTCCTGTCTATCTGTGAGCTCCAGAGGCCAGTTATCGTGCGGGCCACCTCTCCTACTGGTGAAGACTGGGGCAAAGTAGGTGTTGAGTACCTCAGCGTTCTCCTCATCCCTGGTAACTATGTTCCCAGATGTATGATTTTGAAGTAAACTTTAGATGCAATATCACCAAGTATCTTTGGATCCTTCAATGAGTATTTACGCTATAGGGAGACTTAAGTTTCATATGTTTGGAATCATTCTTCCTATTTTGTCCAAAGGGGGAAGTCAGTGTGCTTGTTCAGATACAAGTAAGAATTGAGTCATCTGTTTCTGCCAGGAAAAGAGTCAGGCAGCCTAGCCTTCCGCATAACACGCACCCAGTGACCCTGTTTTCAAGCCATGTTACTCATGTAGAGTCTGTGGTCAACCAGAAGGCATCAGACCCAAGAGGACAATCTTGGCACGAGGCCTTCAGTGATGGCAGAAGTCTTCTCACATCTGACCTGTAACAACTGCTAATATATTATTTTTTTTCCTCTTAAAATGAGACCTGATCCTGGAGTGAAGGATGAACTGGGAACAGAATCTGGTAAACTTTCAGCATGGGAATTCCTGGGAAATTACAGAAACTTCAGTATGATGTCAGCTTTCTTGCGTTGGAATCTGAAGTTGCTTTAGTGCTCAGCTCCTGTGGTCAAAGTTCAGTAAAGCTGTTGGGCTGGCGGTTTGTCATATGGAGGAAGACCAAGTGGTTCTATTTGGTGTTAGGTCTTACATAGCTACCGGTAGTTTCCTTTTCTGTCATAAGGTGGCAGGTGAATGCAAAAACTGTGTGAAAATGGACAGGTTCTAGGAGAAATACTTGGATGGCTCAGGGTGCCACTGTTTCCAACTCAATATCTCTTATCTCCATGCTAAATTGCAACGGTGGTGTTTTCTGTAGCATTGTGTAAATTCAAACTGACAACAGAAGGAATGCCAGTGAAGCTGGCAGTTGCTCAGCTAATGTAAATGGGTGCTGCTGTGGTCTGCTCCTTCGCCAGAAGTATGAGGGCACTGACTTCTCAATTGGGAAAAAGTTGTCCAGGTAACACAGCTGTGTGTTAAGCATTTGTATTAAGGAGTTCAGAAGTCTAGTCCTGTCTGGAAATGCTCTTGCTTTGCCATTGTCAGCCTGAGTCAGGTCTGGAAAAACCTCCCTGTCAACCCAAGGGTACTGCTGACCTATGTACAGCTGTGCTGGTTGTGTGATTTGAGGGGAAAGCAGCTTTAGGAGTGTGTATGTAGCCTCTGGCCAAGGGAAACTTCTTATTTGGCTTCTAGCCTGTCCACAGCAAGCTCTGTGTTAACAGCTGCCCTGTCTGAAGTTGGTGCTCCCTGGCTTTTTCTGGCCAGAGCCAAAGTGGTTGTTGGAAGATTCAGGCTGAACGGCACAAATAGCTTCACAATACCACGGACTGTCCCTGCAGTAAAACCCACTGCAAGAAAGGAATATCTGCTCTTAACTGCTGAGCTGCTTGAGATCCTAAACACAGCTGCCTTGTGCAGGCTAGATCAGTATCTAAATGAGTAGCAGCTGCTGTGAGCCAGTTATCATCATGAAGCCTAAAACCTCCAGACTGAGATTCTAGGTTATTAAAGGAAGATAATATTAAAAAAACAAACAAACAAAAACCCAAAAAACTTTGGCTCTTTTGAGTAGTATTGGAAAAAAATGGTTTGGTTTCCAGGTGCTTCTTATTCTAATGTTATTGTTCAGAGCAGTTTTATTTACTCAGATCCCTTGAGAAATGGCCCAGGCAACAGGAATGTGAATATACAAGTTCACAGGAGCTTGGATGCAAAACGACCTAACAATGCTGTAGGGAATCTCCCCCCTTTTATCATTCAGCTCAACTGCGTTTCCTTGTCTGTTTCTCCTGATTTCAGGTCTAGGGAGCAAAAGACTAATGTGTGGGTCAGAGCCCATGTTGTGCTTTCAAGGTCTTTCAGAGAATGTTTCTGTCCCTTCCCAACACGGCGGGGAGGGTGGGTGCTGGGGGGGTGTTGCTGTTTGGGGAGCTCAGAAGCTGGGACAGATGGGAGGGCTGGGGGATAGCTCTGTATTCCGGCTTGATGGGTGGTCGAGGTTTTTTCTGCCTGGGGTGGGCACTTCCTCTGCATGGCTGTTGGGAGGAAGAGTCACCATTTTTGTGCAGGAAAAAGGCTTGATTGGATTGGATCGCTCCCCAGCTCCACATGCTGTGCGATCCCTCGGAGAGAGAGGGAGAGATCTACCTGGATCTACTGCAGACTGTCTGGGTCATCGGCAGAGGAGTTGCTAAACCTCTCACCCCAGCCCGTCCCTTGTGGCTGCCGTTTTCCCCACATGAGTTTTTTTTCTGGAACCACCACCTCTCTCCCTGGACACCAGACGGAGCCCAGGCAGATCGCTCTGGGCCACGAGTTCGAGGCTGCGTTGCGCACTGTTGCACCTGGCGTGGGCCCACCCCAGGGAGACGGCAGCGACACTTGAGCTGGGTCGCTCGGGGTGACTCAGAGGGTCCCCTGCCTAGTCCAGATAGACATCTTGTTTTTTCCTTTAAATGGAGACAGCCCACTCTTTCTATAAAGGTGTAATTGTAACTTCGGCCATTGTATATCACAGGCTTTCTGCTTTGGCTCAGGGTGAGCGGCTTAACAGCAGTCCCAGCTTTATGAACATAGCTGTATGGCCAGAGGAATAATAATTCATTGTTAAAAGAAGCTTTGGGAAAAGGAAACCTAGTTTATAGCAGAGGAATCTTCCATTGGAAATGAGAACTTTTAGTAATGCCCAGATAACTAAATTAGGAAGTAGATACAAGATAGGACTTAGTGTGAAACAAGTATGGGCCCCTGCCTGACCCACCAGTCCCTGATTTTGGAAGTTAACCTCGCTTCTTGACTCATCTTTGCCCTAATGACTAACGGCTCTGTTTTCTTTCTTGTTTAGAAACCTAATGTCCTGGTTTGAGATCTAGTTTACTCTTCACATTCAGGTCTTTGTGATTCTAAATTCCTTCTGAAACAGTGCAGATAATATGGAATATACTGCTGTTAGTGTTCATCTGGCCATTGCAGCAGCAAGGGAGTTTTCAGGACTCACAAGAGTTAATTCATCTGGTCGCTCATCATCTAATTTGGATCAGAGATGTGGTTCTTGTTCTCTAAAAACACAATGAATGTCAATAAGCATTGTTATTGTCTTGCTGGGAAATGAGGCCAGAACTGGGACTAAATTACCAAGCTTGTGCCCACCTCTGCCACAGCTGATGACTTGGGTCTGAAATCATAATATCTGGAGCTGAAATAGCAATGTTTTACCCTGCCAAATATTTGACAAAACAGTGTGACTAGCCTTAATGCTGCTTTACAGGTTCTGAAGCTGAATGATATCAAAGTGCTTTAAACCTCATTGATGTGAGAAACAGGCTGTGAGTACTTCCTGCTGACCTCTGCTGAGCGTGTTTTCCGGCACAGAGTATTTAATAGCACATCCACTAATCCGGTCTTAATGTGGAAGAGGAGAATCCATTAGATGAACTGTATAAATGCTTGATGAGCTAGAAGCAGTAAAGGACGTTTTGTGTGATTAGATACTAACCTATAACTCAGTAGTGCTCTGTGGTTCCTGTTAGTGTTGGCATTCCTGTACATTAAAGGTAGTTAGTGGCACGCTGGCAGGAGGCATTCACTAGGCGTGCGGCTACAGGAAGTGATGATGTGCACAGTAAGGAGCCTGGTGATGCCTGTTAGAAAGAAAAATGAGGAGGCCTTGTGCTGTCTGCAAGTGCTGTACCTCTTACGAGGGCAGGGTGGGGGATCTGTAGGAGACGTTGGTGGTAAGTAGAAGCTTGTGTGTGAGCTGACTACAGCAGAAAATCACAGAAAAGCACAAAATCCTTTGAAAAATAAAATGCTGCCTTTATATATGAACTTAAATTCAGTTTACTAAGGATGCTCAGTTTCACTGGTGTACTGTGTGGTCATAATGCTTGCATTAAGCTTGTGATGTTTGAAATAAAACTTAACCTTTAACTGGCACTTCCAGAAACAGCTGCTTGTGTTGTTCTGTTGGCCACTGTAAAAGCTGCTGGTGTGCCCAGTTTCCCCAGATCAGGTCAGTTGTGATGCTGGTGGCTTTCTAGGAAATGTGTGCTCTTCCCCTGTTGCCTTTCTGCAGTGAGCAGAGAGGATGGATTCATAATTCATTCCTACCCTTAATGCTGAACATCAGGGATCTAGGTTTTGTCAGCTGAGAGGAGTGGAAGGAATCAGTGTCAGGCTACAGAAGTATTATATATAGCTAGGCTGCAGTAAATACTGAATTTCTAGACAGCTGAAGCTAGGAGAGAGTCCTGCTTGCATTAGTGCTCCCCACTGAGAGGGAGATGATAATAGGTAAGCATCAAGTCAAGTGCATGGCAAGGTCCCCAGAAACAATCACTGTAGTAGTTACTCATAGCGACTGAATCAGGACTTAATTCAGCATTTGGTAGAAACATAAGGTTTGTATTTTCAGTCCGATAACATAGTATCCAGCAAAACTTCATTTTTCTGGCATACATAGGTTTTGTTATAGAATCATAGAATCTTCCAGTTGGAAAGACTTTTGAGACCATTGAGTCAAACCGCACCCTTCAGCCACTAAACCATGTCCCTCAAAAATTCCTCTTTCCTTTTTTAAAACACCTCCAGGAATGGTGACTCAACCACCTCCCTGAGCAGCTGTTCCAGTGCCTGACCACCTTTTCAGTAAAGAAATTCTCCCTAATATCCAGTCTGAACCTCCCCTGGCGCAACTTATGGCCACTTCCCCTTGTCCTATCACCTGTCACTTGAGAGAAGAGATCAACACTTGCTCTGCCACAGCCACCTTTCAGGCAGCCACAGAGAGTGATGAGGTCTACCCTCAGCCTCCTCCAAGCTAAACAACCCCAGTTCCCTCAGCCGCTCCTCATCGACCTTGTTCTCCAGCCCCTTCACCAGCCTCATTGCCCTTCTCTGGACGCGCTCCAACACCTCAATGTCCTTCCTGTAGTGAGGGGCCCAGAACTGCACACAGTACTCGAGGTGTGGCCTCACCAGTGCCCCGAGTACAGGGGGGCAATCACCTCCTGGTTCTGCTGGCCACACTGGTTTTGATACAGGCCAAGATGCCATTGGCCTTCTTGGCCACCTGGGCCACTGCTGACTCATATTCAGCCAGTTGTCAACCAACACCCCCAGGTCCTTCTCCTCCAGGCCACTCTTCCCCAAGCCTGTAATGCTGCCTGGGGTTGTTGTGCCCCAAGTGCAGGACTCGGCACTTGGCCTTGTTAAACCTCATCCCATTGGTCTCAGCACTCGATCCCTTCGTCCAGGTCATTAATAAAGATATTGAAAGGAACTGGACTCAGCACTGAGCCCTGGGGAACACCACTCGTGACCGGCCTCCAACTGGATTTAACTCCATTCCCCACCACCCTCTGGGCCAGGCCATCCAGCCAGTTCTTTACCCAGCAGAGGGTGTGCCTGTCCAGGCCAATGACAGCCAGTTTCTCAATCAGAATACTGTGAGAAACGGTGCCAAATGCTTTACTGAAGTCCAAGCACACCACATCCACAGCCTTTCCCCCATCCATTAACCGGGTAACCTTGACATAGAAGGTGATCAGGTTGGTCTGGCAGGACCTGCCTTTCATAAAACCATGTTGACTGGGTCTGATCACCTGCCTGTCCTGCATGTGCTGTGTGATAGCACTCAATATGATCTGCTCCATGGCCTTCCCCGGTACCAAGGTGACACTGACACGCCTGTAATTCCCTGGATCCTCCCTCTGACCCTTCTTGTAAATGGAAGTTACATTTGCGAGTCTCCAGTCAAGTGGCACTTCCCCAGTCAGCCAGGACTGTTGATAGATGAGGGAAAGGGGTTTGGCAAGGACCTCTGCCAGCTCCCTTAATATCCTTGGGTGTATCCCATCCGGCCCCATTAGACTTGTGGACATCTTATTGGCTGAGCAGGTCTCTAACCAAGTTTTCTAGGAACAGTGAGGGTTCACCTTCACAGTCTTCTGGCACAAGAGACTTACAGCCCAGAGAACATCTTATCTTCCTATTAAAGACCGAAGCAAAGAAGGCGTTAAGTACCTCTGCCTTGTCCTCATCCTTTGTTACTGCCATTCCCCTTCCATCCAGTAAAGGAGGGAGGTTCTCCGTGGTCCTTCTGTTGCTGTCAATATACTTGAAGAAACATTTCTTATTGTTTTTCACTGAACTGGCCAGCTGAAGTTCCAGTTGGACTTTAGCCCTTCTCACTTTTTGCCTACATGATCTCACCTGCTCCTTGTAGTCCTCCTGAGATGCCTGCCCGCTCTTCCAACGCTCATATATTTTCCTTTCTTCCTTACACCAACACAGAGCGCTCTGTTAAGCCGAGCTGGCCTTCTTCCCTGCCGACTCATTTTATGGCAGTCAGGGATGCTCTGCTCTTGCACCACCAGCATTTCCTTCTTGAGGAGCATCCAGCCCTCTTGGGCTCCTGTGCCATTTAGAACCATCTCCCACTGGCCTTTATCAAGCAGCCTTCTAAATAATTTGAAGTCTGCCCTCCGGAAGTCCAAGGTGACAGTTCTGCTAACTCCCCTCCTTACTCCTCCAGGAACTGAGAATTCTATCATCTCGTCATCACTCAGCCCCAGGTGTCTTCCAATAGTCACCTCCTCCACAGGGCCCTCTCTGTTCACAAACAGCAGATCCAGTGGAGCACCTTCTCCAGTCGTTTCACTCGCCAGTTGTGTCAGGAAGTTGTCTTCCATACTCTCCATGAACCTCCTAGACTGCTTCCTTTCTGCTGTGTTATACTTCCAGCACATACCTGGAAGGTTGAACTCTCCCACAAGAATGATGACCAGTGATCAGTTGCTTGCAGAAGAGCCCATTGGTTTCCTTGTCCTGGCTGAGTGGCCAATAACAGACTCCCACCACTATGTCTGACTTACTGTGGGCTCCACTGATTTTAACCCACAAGCACTCGACCCCATCATCAGCGTATTTTAGTTCTACACAATCAAAACTTTCTCTGACATAGAGGGCAACCCCACTGCCTCTCTTTTCTACCCTATCCTGCCTGAAGAGTTTATAGCCACCTATGGCAGCACTCCAGTTGTGCGAATCGTCCCACCAGGTTTCCGTGATGGCGATTACATCATAGTTTTCAAGCCCCACAATGGCTTTGCATTGTACAAATAGAAGAAAAATAACAAATCTGAAATGCAGTCACTAATGAGGATGCCTGAGACCAAGGCAGTAAATTAGGGAACAAAGTGACTGTGCTGATTTTTAAAATATGTGTTGTGGTGTAACTTAGAGGATGAAATTCTTGTGCAGTAGCTGTAAATGCTTGTTAAAGGCTGAATCTTCTGCCAGGCTGAAGTTTATTTTTTTCTAGGGAGTGTAAATACCCATAGTTATAAACTGGGGAAGGGGGGTTGGGCTGGTGACTGTGGTCTTCCGTCTTCCTGGCTGTTGGGTGTGTTCCGTGGGGTCAAATAGTCACTGTGAGCTGGCAGCTAAAATGCAAGCACTAAACTGGGATTATTTCTGTTCAAGCTCAGTGAGAGGAGTCAAACACATGGTGAATGCAGTAACGGTTGGGTACTTGTGGGTGGGGGACTAAGGTACCTATTTAGTCCTCCTAAATTATTTTTTCTTGCTGGAACTGCATTAACCACAAACACTGCCTGGAGAAGTGGTGGAATCTTCCATCCCTGGAAGTGTTCAAGAGCACGTAGATGTGACATTTTGGGGTATGGTTTGGTAGGCATGGTGGCATTGGACTGAAGGTTGGACTAGATGATCTTAGAGGTCTCTTCCAACCTTAATGAGTCTGCTTTAAAACTCTACCGCTCTCTGGAACCTAGCAGCCTTGATGAACTTGGCAGAGATAAGCTCAGATAACTGACTGGCCTTACAACAGTAAAATCATTGGAAGAAAACTTTGTGACCTTTATTTAAAAATAAGTCTATTGCCTAATTCGGTCTTTTTGTCTCTTAACATGTTTAGAAATGGGCTTTAGTGGAAAAAAATAACTAGTAATCGTGGCTGTCACTGCATCTTTGCAGGCAGTCTTGCAGCTTGTCTTGGAAATTCTTGGCTTGCTTAACCCACTCAGAAACTCAGAATAGCTTTCAGTGAGAGCAGAGCAGGTTTACATAACTTCCTGTGGTTTCTTTTACAGAAGATGTACAGTAATTCCCTGGGAGCTGTTTGTAATGCCCTGGGAAAGCATTTGGTTTCACTTTTCAAATTCTAAGTGATCTCAGCCTAATTTGGAAAAAAATCCCTGCCTGTAATGTGGGATTTCCTACTTCAGTGGCTTTTGGTTCTGAAGTCAGGTTTCACTTGCTTTCTGCTCCAGTACAGTACCTCAATGTGCTAAACACTTGCAGGCCAGTTGGAAATGGCTTATTATGAAGTAATGTGATTTCTGTAAAGATGAGACTGGTTACACACAAGTTTGTGTCTTGGCTGTCTTCACATGAGAAGCAAAGATTTTTCTAATTTCTCTCCAGTTGCATTTTCTGGTGCAGGAGCTCAAGAGGCATCTTTCATGTGGCAAAACACCAGCTCTGTTTAAGTCCATAATGATTGTTATTGCAGGCCGGCAGATAGCCCTTTTCTATGAGAGAGTTGTGGCTGCAAAATAGGATTTGGAAGTTTCTAACAGTATTCCAGCTTCTTCATGAGTTTCATGAAGTCTTTCACATACAGAGACCACAACTGATGCTCCAGCTTCATCCTGTGCAGTGGTCATCTTGAGAAGAAACCCTTGGGATTAGACAATTGGAGAGCAGAGGTTTTATACTGAGAGGAATGAGACCTGCTCCTTCACCATGTGTGTGGGATATGAACATGGTAATGCTGGTACACTACCGAGAGTGTGCTTTTTTTGGTCACCTAGAAACTATAGCTATGTAGAGGACACCTTGATTCTGCTGCTGAGAAATCTTGTAGCTGGCTTGACCCTGAGTTTTGTTGTTGCTTGCGTTTTTAATCTGAGTCCTTAGGCTGTTTTATGTCTTAGATCTCACAAAACTGCACGTAAGCCCAGGAATGGTGTTCCTTAGGAAAACTCCGGTGTCCCAGAGGAGTCTGCAGCTGCATGATGCTAGTACATGAGCTGAAGTGAGTCTGCTCTGCTCCCAGTGCAGGGTGGCTCACTGCAGCAGCCACTCTCCGCAGTGGTGTGGTGACAAGAGGCATTCACTTCCTCTTGGAGCAGTGCCTTTCATGTAACTGACCTTAACTGTGGGCTAGGATTGTGTAAGTGGATCATAAATCCTTTGATTGTGAGAGTGCCATGGCAAACAACTGCAGACTGAGGACTCAGTGCTGGTGTAAGATCCACCACATCCAATCAGTAGCATTAACGGGCCCATGCAGAAGCTACATGTGCTGCTGAATTTGTTTCATAAAAGTGAACAGAAAACCTTCTTGTGTTGGCTACTTGGCACTCTGGCACCATAAAATTTGTATTGCAAGGCAAATGCCTGTGCCAATCTATAAGTAAAAATATAGCCAGGTACTGAATCGCTCAGTAATCCAGTTTGTTTGGTTTCCTGCTCTGCTTTCTGGGAATAAAACTTCCCATAGATTGTCCTATTGAACAAGGTCAGCACTCCATGTCCAAGTGGCATGGTTAGATGCTTAAGTGAAAGAAGTGGCCTGAGATTCTGCTCTGACCACGTGTTGTTGTTTCTGGGATCTCTTTTTGCATTCTCGGTTGCATGTGAGCCCAGCTATGGTGCAGGCGCCAGGAGGTGCTTCTCTGGAGAGAAGACTGATGGTGGGACTTCCTTGGTGAGCTGAGCAGTGCCAAGAGAAGGGTTTGTACTTCGTAACACAGCAAGAAGCATGTGAGTCTCCCTTTTAGAAGGGAGTGGGTTTAGCACTTAATCAGTCTCGATTCAGCCCTCTCTTCTACTAGCTGGCTTTTTTGATTGCTGTGAATGGCAGGACAGCACAGAGAAGTTCATATCCGCTTACATGATTTCTGGAGTCTTCCCACAGCTGAGTCAGCTCTGAGGGTTTTGCCCCACAGCTGGCATTTGACCTCGGAGGCGCTGCAAAGTCCTGTTTTCTGTCATCACTCATCAATATTTGGTGCATCAAGTTGCACTGATTTTTGCACAGACACAGATGGTATTCAGACTTGGGAAATGCTTGTGGTGGCAAGAAATGTAGTATTTGGAACACAGAGCTTAACTCTCACAGAAGAGAGGCAAAAAATCCTTTGAATCTCAATAGAGGAAGTATCTGAGTCTTTTTTTTCCTGCACAGAAAGAGTGACTTACAGTATTTGCACTGACAAATGTAAATCAGATCTGTTCACCTCAGCAAACGCTTTTAGCCTGCGTCTGAATCGAGAAAGACAGCAGTAGTATCTTGAGTTCCAGCTTTTCAAATCTATTTTACCCTGTTATCAGCCATTGTTGGATTAGAATATGGTAAATACCTTTTGGGCCTGTTTTCTGAGCACTTCCATCTGAGGTCATTCCTGGTGTTTAGAGTGTTTTGCTCATACAAAATGGTGTAGAGTTATGCTGTGAGGCCATGTGGGCACTGGTATATAATGTGAACAGTTGGATGGGCTTAATTGAAATTGTTTTTTCCAGTTTTTCACTGTTCCTTGTTGATATCTCTTATTTTTGTTGTTGTTCTGTGTGATAACAAAAATATTTTGCTTTTTTCCAGGCCCACATTAAATTTCCTATCGACTATCCATACTCACCACCTACCTTCAGATTCCTGACCAAAATGTGGCACCCTAACATTTATGAGGTAAGGTGTTTTTTAGAAAGCCTTTTCACGTGCTTTATTACTTCCTTAAACTTCTGGAAGTACTGAAGGTACTAAATGTCACTAGCCATTACTCACGTGGTTAGCTGTTGGTGTCAGATGTCAGCTTCATGGCTGACCAGTTAAACTGGTGGTAGGAAGTGTTGTTCTTGTAGGCAGGGATGGAATCATTGTCATACCTGCAAATGCAGCAGGCAGCCTCAGCCAGAGTGCCATGCCATGAGCCCTGGCAACTTTAAGGGAGCCTTGGATCTTGGTGTGTTGGACTCTTACCCTGCTGTCATGTTCGGGCAACTAGTCGTTATTTGTACATGGTTAGTGTAATTAAAGTACACCTTAATTGGAGTATATCCTACAAAAATGTGTGCTAAGGCAAGAAATAATGGAAAACGGTCTTCTGCAGCAGTCAGCCTATGAATGAAGGGATTTGGACTTGAGGTGCTCTGGCTGTGGAAGGAACTGGAGCTGGGCTGGAGGAAGAGTGATGTACAGCCCAGCCACCATGGGACCAGAGTGAGCAAATACCTCTGGAATTAATGTCCTCTGGCCATTTTGAAGTGGCGTGTTTGGTCACATTCAGAGGGTAATGCTGGGGAGGCTGTAACTCCATAATTGGATCAGGGTACAACTACACTGCAGATCCAGAAAGCGAATGTTTTTATATAGAAGCAATTCATTCAAAATTGCCAAATTGCATAGACGTGGATGTGAAAGCTGAAGGCCTGTTCTGGCTCAAAACTTGACATTTAGTGGAGGCCAGCCAAATCCTTGCTAAACTTTTGGGTATCTTAGACAAGTATCAACCTCTTAGAATTACCAGTTGACTGGTTGGAAGAGCTGAAGGTCTTTCAGAATGTTCCTGTCACCTTATCACAGGTCTTCTATGAGAGGTTCTGCGGGCTTCCTTTGAGCCCACTTGCAAACTGGAATGTCACTTCTCTTCCTTGTGAATAAACGTTGGTTTCAGTTGATGCCTTGGGCTTAAGACCCTTTTCTAATATTGTTGCTCCTAATTGTCCAACTAGGAGTGAGCATGTGAGGTGTTGTGGTGAAAACCTGCACTGATGGCTTAGTAAAAAATGGCCAAAAACCTCCAAACTTCAGTGCAAAACAGGATAGTAATCACCTTTAGTTAACAGGTGCTCAGGAGGATTGTCATAAGCCCAGGGACATGAAATCAGTTTTCTGACTTGAGTTTTGGACTTGGCATGGAATCTTGCGTGTAGCCAAAGATGATGGTGTTTCTCTTTAAGGCTCTATTTCTGTTACATGGGAGTTTGATCTATAAAAAAGACAACTTGGAGACCTGCAGATTATTGCAGATCCGTACCATGGATGTTGATTCTGAAACCGGAAATTCCCATGCAGGAGATGAGTGGGAAATCGTTACCAAATGGTATGTACAAAGTGAGTCTTGGCAAGGACCTCTCACAGTCCTGGTGGGAAAGATGAAAAATTGGCTTTAGAAACAACTAAAGGTATGAGGAGAATCGAATCCCAAACTTGATGGGTGTATTTTAGGGTTACTCTTCAAATACTCCAGCTTTGTGCTCTGTGTTCATGGCAGTATTTCTTGGAGCTGAGGGAATCTGAAGCAGCTTGCAGGCTGTTTTGGAAACAAAATTTAAGCAATGAAGATGAGGCACTGGGATGACTCCAAATGAAACTGAGAATAAATTGGCAAAGGACTTGAGGTTTGAGGGATCTTCAGGAGGAGAGGGGAAAAAAAGCAGCATTCTTTAGTGTAAGGAGGATTAAAGAAACTAGCAGTGTACAGAGTCTGCTGGTGGGACCAGATGAGGAGGTTGGGGCTGACATCCCAGATCTTAAGCAATGAAACCTGAGTAACTTGTGTGTTTTCCCCACCTCTAGTTTACGTGGGACAACTAGTTGAATTTTGGTAAAACCGCATTTTTGTGATGTAACAGTTCTCAGTCCTAATAGAAGGGTCAGCTGTTTCCTGATCCAGCTGGATACCCCATCCTCATTGTTTGTATCTTTCAAAAATATCTGTAGGAAAGGCTCTCCCCTTGACTATGCTGATCCCTAAAACCTTGTACTGATCTCATCAGACCCCATTACTCTTCCAGACTAATACAGTGCTGCCCCGCTTCAATTTCCACATGTGCAATGTTGATCGTTGCAAGAGGGAAACTTCTCTTGCTTCCATTTATAATTTCATATTGCCAAATATCTACTTGCCCACACACTGCACTTGTAGTTTCAGTTTATCCAGAGGATTTTTCTACCCTTGCCAACATGGGGACTGGTGGGGGACTGGGACTGCTGGGCCGTGAGTTCCTGGGGGGCGACACCCCGGGAAGAGGGGGTTGCTTCCAGGGCGGCCACTTCCTGTCTCGCTTTGGCAGGAAGGAGAAACCCTCGGTTCACGTTCAGTGTGGAAGAAAGCTGCCTTCGGATAGTTACCCCCACTCCACGCACACTGTGCCGTTTTTCTTCAGAGAGGGAGAGAGGGAGGAGGAGTGCAGTCAGTGCCAGCTGGATATTTTTAAGTGGACTTTTTGAACTTCCCCTTCCCACATAGGAAGATGAGGAAGGTCTCCACGCTGCCCAGGAGAAGGATTTCCACCCTGTCCCTTGTAACCGCTCGTCCCCAGCATGAGTTTTGTTTTCCCTGGGGATCATCACCTCTCTCCTTAAATGCATTTTTTTTGGAGCTCAGCTGGATCACTGAGGAGTGACTTTTTTTTTGTTTCCCCACCCCCTCTGGGGTGTGGCAGCGCCTCCTACTGTCCTTGAGATGTAACTGCACCGTAGGAGCAAAGCTGGGACTTAACTCATTTGATGGGTTGGGTTACAGCGTTGCTGTCTGTTCGGTCCTGTGTTTGGTTATATAGATATTTGCAGTTGAGAGCTGTTATCTTTTCCTATACAATTCCCTCTCCCCCATAAATTCTATTAATTGCAAAAGGGTTGTGGTGATTTTCTTGTGGGAGATAGCCCCAATAGACATTTTAGTCTTCCCTCAAACCAAGACATATTTTGTGCACGACGTTGGGCATGAGCAGTGGAAAAATAACAGTTCTTGTACCATCATGTGTGTATTGAGTTTAGGGTCCATACAGGCCATACTGTACTATATGTTTGGTTTTTGTTGGAATAGAATCATGCTGAAAGGCCTGGCAGGATTAATTAATCTTCGCACATCGATTGGTATAACTCAGGCAGCAGTGATTATTATGGAGTTCTTATTTTGGATTTATAGTGTTATGAACTCAACGCCTGTGAGTTTCATGGGGAATGTGTTTTCAAGGTTGTACTCCTGCCATAGTCTGAGCTGCTACCTCTGGGGCTTTAGTCATATTGCAGTGGAACACAGGGGGATTATTTTCGATAGTGCTACGACATCTTTTGGGAAGCTTAAATTCTTCTCAGATGCCTGAGATGTCTTACTTTTTGTGGTTTGCCTGCAAGTTTGTACCATTATGGCCTATCTCATGTATGAAGCTAGGGCCAAGGCCTCTCAAGAATGCACTCCAAAGCACTCCCAGGGAGAGAAGGAGGAGAGTAAAACGCCTGACGTCATGGTGACTCAGGACATGGCTGAACCAAGAGAACAGTCCAAGCCAATGGAAGTTGCCTCTATCCAAAAAAGGAAATAAAAGACCAAATCAGTTTATCCAGTGGACGATGAGGGGGAAGTGGCACCTTCTCAGGTAGCGGACCCAGAACCAGAGATTATTACTGAATCATTGTCTTTTGACAATCTCTATAGTCTGCAGAAAGACATTACTCGACAGCCAGGCGAGCCCATCCTGACTTGGTTAATCCGAGTTTGGGACCTTATGGGTGAAAACTCACAACTTGATGGTACTGAAGTCAGGTTTTGGGGGTCTCTGGCCCAGGATGTGGGTATCAAACAGGTGTTTGTGAGGGAATGAAAGCCCTTTTCACTCTGGGTGCGAGTTCTAACAGGTGTAAGAGGGAAGTTTGTTTACAGAGGTATCCTGCAGGAACATCATCATAAGACAACTTGGAAGACTATGGAAGAAGGGATCCTACGTCTGAGAGAAATGGCACTGTTAGAAGTACTTTTTTGGAAGGGATGGGCAATCCAATAGCAACCCAGATAAGGTCAGGTGCACATCACAGAGGTGGTGGAGCCTCTCATGCCAGGGGCCAGCTGTACACTCCAGTTTCCTGGCGTCCATGTATTCAGGAGGAAATCAAGAGACAGTGGGCTCTGTAATAAGTAAACTCAGGATATATGAGGAAATGGTCCATGGCCCAGTACAGGCCAGTATCTCTACTGTAATAGAGACATTGGTTGAGTGTCTCAGGAATGAACAGAAGAAACTTAGAGAGGAGATGAAAGAAAGTCTTCAAGTGGCACCAATGCAGATCAGGGCCTCTGAGGTCAGAGCCAGACACCCCACAGCTAGAGAAAGGAAACAGGCCTCATGAGCCAAGCTGTAGTATTTCCTGGTCGACTATGGAGAAGACATGGTCGGTGGGACCAGAATGCTACCCCTGCCCTAGCAGCCCCAGTGCAAGAACTGAAGGAGAGCTGAAGAAGTTTGGTGAGAATAAGTGCAGTGCCAGTTTTCTATGGGCAAGGATCTGACCTGCCACCTCCCAAGTGTATCCCTCGGGAAGAAGCTCTGATCACTATAACCAAGACCACTATTAGAGGGGCTCTGCCTCTAGTCAGGCAGAGGCACAGGACAACTGTGTATATTGGACCATGTGGATCTGATGTGCCAGGCCATCCAGGCACATCAGATACAAGGCTTTGGTTGATACTAGCACTCAATGCATATTAAAGCCATCAAGATATCAGGTGGAAATAACAGTCCAAATGAAGTGTGCTTACAGTAATGCACGCAGTATGAGCAACAAACAAGGAAGCTGGAGCCGTTGTGGGGCTTGAAAACTATGATGTAATCACCATCACGGAAACGTGGAGGGATGATTCGCACAACTGGAGAGCTGCCATGGGTGGCTATAAACTCTTCAGGGTGGACGGGCTAGGAAAGAGAGGCAGTGGGGTTGGCCTCTATGTTAGAGAAAGATTTGGTTGTGTAGAACTAAAATATGCTGATGATGGAGTTGACTGCTTCTGGGTTAAAATCAGTGGAGCCCACAGTAAGTCAGACATAGTGGTGGGAGTCTGTTATCAGGCGTCCAGCCAGGACGAGGAAACCAATGGGCTCTTCTGCAAGCAACTGATCACTGGCCATCATTCTTGTGGGAGACTTCAACCTTCCAGGTATGTGCTGGAAGTATAACACAGCAGAAAGGAAGCAGTCTAGGAGGTTCATGGAGAGTATGGAAGACAACTTCCTGACACAACTGGCGAGTGAAATGACTGGAGAAGGTGCTCCACTGGATCTGCTGTTTGTGAACAGAGAGGGCCCTGTGGAGGAGGTGACTATTGGAGGACACCTGGGGCTGAGTGATGACGAGATGATAGAATTCTCAGTTCCTGGAGGAGTAAGGAGGGGAGTCAGCAGAATTGTCACCTTGGACTTCCGGAGGGCAGACTTCAAATTATTTAGAAGGCTGCTTGATAAAGGCCAGTGGGAGATGGTTCTAAATGACACAGGAGCCCAAGAGGGCTGGATGCTCCTCAAGAAGGAAATTCTGGCACCACAAGAGCAGAGCATCCCCGAGTGCTGTAAAATGGGTCGGCAGGGAAGAAGGCCAGCTCGGCTTAACAGAGCGCTCTGTGTTGGTGTAAGGAAGAAAGGAAAATACATGAGCTTTGGAAGGGAGGGCAGGCATCTCAGGAGGACTACAAGGAGAAATCATGTAGGCAAAAAATTAGAAGGGCTAAAGTCCAACTGGAACTTCAGCTGGCCAGTTCAGTGAAAAACAATAAGAAATGTTTCTTCAAGTATATTGACAGCAACAGAAGGACCAAGGAGAACCTCCCTCCTTTACTGGATGGAAGGGGAATGACAGTAACAAAGGATGAGGACAAGGCAGAGGTACTTAACGCCTTCTTTGCTTCGGTCTTTAATAAGAAGGTAAGATGTTCTCTGGGCTCTAAGTCTCTTGTGCCAGAAGACTGTGAAGGTGAACCCTCAGTGTTCCAAGAAGACTTGGTCAGAGACCTGCCCAGCCAGTTAAACATCCACAGGTCTATGGGGCCGGATGGGATACACCCAAGGATATTAAGGGAGCTGGTGGAGGTCCTTGCCAAACCCCTTTCCCTCATCTATCAACAGTCCTGGCTGACTGGGGAAGTGTCACTCGACTGGAGACTGGCAAATGTAACTTCCATTTACAAGAAGGGTCAGAGGGAGGATCCAGGGAATTATAGGCCTGTCAGTGTCACCTTGTTACCAGGGAAGGTCATGGAGCAGATCATTTTGAGTGCTATCACACAGCACATGCAGGACAGTCAGGTGATCAGACCCAGTCAACATGGGTTTATGAAAGGCAGGTCCTGCCAGACCAACCTGATCACCTTCTATGTCAAGGTAACCCGGTTAATGGACGGGGGAAAGGCTGTGGATGTGCTGTACTTGGACTTCAGGAAAGCATTTGGCACCGTTTCTCACAGTATTCTGATTGAGAAACTGGCTGTCATGGGCCTGGATGGGCACATCCTCTGCTGGGTAAAGAACTGGCTGGATGGCCTGGCCCAGAGGGTGGTGGGGAATGGAGTTAAATCCAGCTGGAGACCGGTCACGAGTGGTGTTCCCCAGGGCTCAGTGCTGGGTCCAGTCCCATTCAATATCTTTATTAATGGCCTGGACGAAAGGATCGAGTGCACCCTTAGCAAGTCTGCAGATGACACCAAGCTGGGTGGCAGTGTTGATCTGCTTGAAGGAAGGGAGGCTCTGCAGAGGGATCTGGACAGTCTGGATCGAGTGCTGAGACCAACGGGATGAGGTTTAACAAGGCCAAGTGCCAAGTCCAGCACTTGGGGCACAACAACCCCAGGCAGCGTTACAGGCTTGGGGAAGGGTGGCTGGAGAGCTGCCTGGAAGAGAAGGACCTGGGGGTGTTGGTTGACAGCTGGCTGAATATCAGCCAGCAGTGGCCCAGGTGGCCAAGAAGGCCAATGGCATCTTGGCCTGTATCAAAACCAGTGTGGCCAGCAGAACCAGGAGGTGATTGTACCCCTGTACTCAGCACTGGTGAGGCCACACCTCGAGTACTGTGTGCAGTTCTGGGCCCCTCACTACAAGAAGGACATTGAGGTGTTGGAGCGCGTCCAGAGAAGGGCAATGAGGCTGGTGAAGGGGCTGGAGAACAAGGCCATTGAGGAGCGGCTGAGGGAACTGGGGTTGTTTAGCTTGGAGAAGAGGAGGCTGAGGGGAGACCTCATCACTGTCTGTGGCTGCCTGAAAGGCGGCTGTGGCAGAGCGAGTGTTGATCTCTTCTCTCAAGTGACAGGTGATAGGACAAGGGGAAGTGGCCATAAGTTGCGCCAGGGGAGGTTCAGACTGGATATTAGGGAGAATTTCTTTACTGAAAGGGTGGTCAGGCACTGGAAGAGCTGCCCAGGGAGGTGATTGAGTCACCATCCCTGGAGGCATTTAAAAATGGTTAGTTGAGTTTTTGAAGGACATGGTTTAGCAGATGATGGGTGTGGTTGGACTCGCTGGTCTCAAAGGTCTTTCCAACAGGAAGATTCTATGATTCTATGACATGTGGACCCAGAATCTATTTCTATTTCTAGGGTGTCAGGGGAGTCTCAGGAGGTGGGTGTGCTGGAAGCTGAAGTGAACTTGACTGGGGGAGAGTGGCAGAAACACCCCAATGTGAGTGGTCCAGCTGCCCCACGTATCCTGGGCATTGACTACCTCAGGAATGGATATTTCATGGACCGAAAGGGACATAGACGGGATTTTGGAATAGGTGCTCTAGAGACAGAAGTGATTGAACAGTTCAGTTTGTTGCTGGGTCTCTCAGAGTCCTCCTGCTGTTGTCGGACTGCTGAAGGTTGAGGAACAGCAGGTGTTAATTGCCACCACAATCGTCAGCAATACTGAACGAATCATGATGCTGTGATTCCCATCCAAGAGGTTGTCAGTAAGACCCACTCACCCTTCAGCAGCTTCATTTGGTCTGATGGAGAATGGAGATTGACTGTGGACAATTGTGGCTTGAATGAGGTTACTCCACTGCTGAGTGCCGCTATGCCAGATACGTTGGAACTTCAGTATGAGCTGGAATCCAAGGCAGTGCAGTAGTGTGCCACTACTGACATTGCTAATGCATTCTTCTCCATTCCCGTAGCAGCAGAGTATAGGCCACAGTTCACCTTCACCTGGAGAGGCATGCAGTACACCTGGAACTGACTGCCCCAGGGGTGGGACCGACCAGCAAGAAGGAAACACAAGCCTTCCTGGGTGCCATAGGTTTCTGGAGGATGCATATCCCAGAATAGAGCCATATTGTAAGCCCTATTTACCTGGTGACCCATAGGAAGAATGATTTCCACTGGTGTCCTGAACAGCAGCAGGCCTTCAAACAGATCAAGTGGGAGATTGCTCACGCTGTAGCCCTTGGACCAGTCAGGACAGGACCAGATGTGAAGAACATGCTCTACTCTGCAGCCGGGAATAGTGGTCTTTCCTGGAGCCTTTGGCAGAAGGTGCCTGGTGGTACTTGAGGTCGACCACTTGGATTCTGGAGCCAAGGCTACAGAGGGTCTGAAACCGAATGCATCCCGACATTTATGAAGGAGTTCAAACCACCTCAGAGGTAACTGGCACAGAAGCACAGCTCTTCCCGACTGCCAGTGCTAAGGTGGATGTTTGGGGGGCAGGCTGCCTCCACACATCATGCCACTGATGCTACTTGGAGCAAGTGGATTGCTTTGATGACACAGTGCACCTGCATTGGAAAACCAAACCACCCTGAGATTCTGGAAATCATCTTGAACTGGCCTGAAAGTGAGAACTTTGGTCTAGCAGATGAAGAGGAAGAAGAGCAGGTGGCACAATGCGGAGGAAGCTCCACTATACGATCAACTGCCAAAAGAGGAGATACACTACGCCCTTTTCACTGATGGTTCCTGTCACATTGTAGGGACAAACCGAAAGTGGAAAGCAGCCATATGGAGTCCCACATGACAAGTTGCAGAAGGAGAAGGTGGATCGAGTCAATTTGCAGAGCTCAGTGCCATCCAGTTGGCCCTGGACATTGCTGAATGAGAGAAGTGGCCATGGCTTTACCTCTACACTGACTTATGGATGATAGCCAATGCACTGTGGGGATGATTAGATCTATGGAAGAAGGCCAGTTGGGACCGCAGAGGGAAACCCATCTGGGTTGCCAGTGTGTGGCGGGACATCACCAACCGAGTGAAGAAGTTGACTGTGAGGGTCCGCCATGTGCACGCACACGTGCCTAAGAGTCGAGCTAACAAGGAACATCATAACAATGAGCAGGCAGACCGAGCGTCAGGTGTCAAAGTGTCACAGATGGACCCAGACTGGCAGCATAAGGGAGAGGTGTTCCTGGCTCAATGGGCCCGTGATGCGTCAGGCCATCAGGGCAGAGACACCACCTATAGATGGGCACGGGACCGAGGGGTAGATTTAGTCATGGACATTATCTCTCAGGTTATCCATGACTGCAAGATTTGTGCTGCCATTAAGCAGGTGAAGAGAGTGAAGCCCCTGTGGTATGGTGGATGCTGGGATAAGTATAGGTACGGAGAGGTCTGGCAGGTTGGCTACATCACATTGACACAGACCTGCCAAGGTAGGCACTATGTGCTCACGATGGTGGAAGCAACCACCAGATAGCTGGAGACACACCCGGTGCCTCACACCCGGTGCCACTGCCCGAAACACCATCCTAAGCCTGGAAAAACAAGTCTTGTAGCAACATGGCACCCCGGAGCGAATTAAGTCAGACAATTTCAAGAACAGCTTAGTTACCACCTGGGCAAAAGAGCATGGCATTGAGTGGATGTTTCATAGTCCCTACCATGCACCAGCTGCCAGGAAGGTTGAACAGTGTAACGGACTGTTGAAAACCACTTTGAAGGCATTTGGTGTAGGGACTTTCAAACACTGGGGCCAGCACCTAGCAAAGATTACCTGGTTAGTCAGCACTAGGGGCTCCCTCAATTGAGCTGGCCCTGCCTGGTCAGAATCCCTTCATGTGGTAATTGGAGATAAAGTCCCTGTAGTACACCTGAGAGGTATGTTAGGGAAAATGGTTTGGATTAACCCTGCCTCAAGCAAAGGCAAACTCGTGCTTGAATTGTCTTTGCTCAAGGGTCTGGTTGCACTTGGTGGGTGATGCAGGAACATGGAGAAACACAATGCATACCTCAGGGGGACCTTATCTTTGGGTGAGCCGCCCATACTAATGTACCTGTACGTACATATCTGTAAGTGTGTATATAGTTGGGAACTTGTGTATATAGTTAAAAGTTTAAGTTCGATGGAGGTGTTGGCATGGAAGAAAAATTCGGGGTGGGTAATGTAGCAGGTTTAGGTTTTTCAGAGAGTTTTTCTCCCCTTGCCAACGTGGGGACTGGTAGGGGACGGGGACCGCTGGGATTGTGAGTTCTTGGGGGGCAGCACGACTGGGGACACCCTGGGAAGAGGGGATTGCTTCGAGGGCAGGCACTTCCTGTCATATTTTGACGGGAGGGAGAAACCCTCGGTTCCTGAGCAGTGTGGAAGAAGGCTGCTTTCGGATCATTAACTCCTGCTCCATGCACACTGTGCCATTTTTCTAGAGACGGAGGAGGAGTGCAGTCAGTGCCAGCTGGATTTTTTTCTGCAGACTTTTTGAACTTCCCTTCCCTTCCCCCCGCCCCCCCCCCACTGCCCTTATTGGATAGGAAGACAAGGAAAGTCTCCAAGCTGCCCAGGAGAAGGATTTCCACCCCATCCTTTGCGCCTGCCCTTTCCCCACATGAGTTTTGTTTTCCCTTGGATCATCACCTCGCTCCTTAAACGACATTTTTTTGGAGCTCAGCCGAATCACCTGTGGGGTGCAGCAGCGCCTCCTGTTGTCCTTGACATGTAACTGCACCGTAGGAGCAAAGCTGGGACTTAACTTGGTTGAAGGGTTGGGTTACAGCGTTGCTGTCTGTTCAGTTCCGTGTTTGGTTATATAGATATTTGCAGTTGAGAACAGTTATCTTTTCCTATACAATTCCCTCTCCCCCCCAATTAGAGTCTAGTAATTGCAAAGGGTTGTGGTTGTGGGATTTTCTTGTGGGAGAGAGCTGCGACAGACATCTTTGTCTTCCTTTAAAGTAAGACAACTGCTCATTTGACAGTTTGAGGAATTTCGCCCAAGTGCTGTGATGGTTTCTGCTGGCTGCCAGCACTATATTCTCCCAGGACATGTTTAAAGGAAAAACTGGGTAAACTCATGGAAACTATTAATAAAAGCACAGTAGACTGAACATAATCTAACAGTAAGGTTACCTTCACTTTAAAATTATATTTAAAAGTCTTTCTATATTGCACAAGCCTGTTGAAGTCCTAGAAAGGTAACTGCCTTGTTATGGCAAACCATTCCAGCAACATACGTGCATGCTTGGGTATTCGGCAGCTCCAGGTGCTACATTACTGTGCATAGTTGTGTTCTTGACAAAAACCTGCTTCAAAATGATGAGGACTTGTTTGATTAGCATACCTGGCAAGGTTAGTGAAGCACTGAAATCTGGATACCAATCACAAGCCTCCAGTGTTGAAGCAGGATCTCCTTTGGCTATAAAGCCAAAGTCACTGTTAATCAAAGTGAGTTGAAATATTTGGGAGGCCCTTGAGGTGAGCTGATACTATCTGTAGCTGTGATCACTGGCGCGGGCTCAAAGGCACAGATGTTGTTGCTGAGAGAAGTTCTGCTTTGTGCTCTGGCTCCTGAGGGGATCCTTAGGACACAGCTGGGACCAGGTGCATGGGGACCTGCCAGCCAGCTGTCTCTAAAACTCCTGATCCGCTGCTTGTCTTTTATTCCTGTCCACAACCTGTGCCTTGCATCAGGGTGACAAGGGACAGCGTGAGTGCTGCCCGTCTGGGGACCCATAAGTCATGCCAGCTGTGAGGGGCATCAAGCCAGGAGCCCCTGGGGAGGCCAGCACTGGCTGGTTGGACTCCAGCTCCTCCTGCACCTTCATCTCATGCTGCAGTAACGCTTCGGGGCCCATGAGACCTTGGAGAATATCAGCCATGGTAAATACCACTGCAGCCTCCTACAGAGCAATCATGTCAGATTACTGACAGAGCACTGTTGTTGATTGAGAGTTGGTTTTACAGGCTTCTGAAAGTGTGTATAATTGATAGGCATTATGGAGCTTTAGATCTATATTCAGGTTGTAACACTGGTGAGTAAAAGACAGCTTGAGAGTTATGTGACTATATGGCTTCCATAGGCTGCTGAAGCAGTCTTCCTCTTGCGTGCTGGAAGAGATTTTCAGTGAAACCTTCAGAGGCTGTCTCTTGCTTTTTTGCCTGATATTTCAAACAACTCTGTCCTGGGGGAGCGGTGTAAGCCTGTTCTGTGCCATCTGTTCAACCTCCTTGTGTCCCAGGAGAAACATTGTTTTGATACCTGATCTGGGAGAGTCCTCAACCCTTCAGTTCAAGAATTCCTGAGCTAACTCGGCTACCACTGGGAACAAAAGATTTCTTTAACCCTGCTTTGAATCTCCTGTGACTTAAGCTCATTTCTATCACTGTGATAATACTTGCTATCAAGAGACCAATTTAATTTTATGTGACTTTATTATTGTTTTTGCTTGCTTTGCTACATTCTGTAAACCTCTTTGACTTGAGATTATTTTGTACCAATTTGCAGATTAATGCTGTTTGGGAAAGGAAAATTTTGAGCATGTAAGTATAGCAGTCCCAGGAACAACTGAGAACCTTTTCCAGCTCTTGTATATCTGTACTGATACTTGACATGTTCACTTAAATAAGGTTAAATGTCTCGGAACATAGTCAGGGTGGTGGAGTTGCCATCAGACCTTTTCCTCAAGAAAGGCTCTTCTCACTTTTTGTTTCTGTCTTGCAGAATGGAGATGTATGTATTTCAATTCTTCACCCACCTGTAGATGACCCACAAAGTGGAGAGTTGCCATCTGAGAGGTGGAACCCTACCCAAAACGTCAGGTAACTGTGAATCTGATGTTCAACGGTGGCCTCAAAGGCCTGTCATCGCTCTCCAAGACTAAGGCCTGTGTTGGGAAAGATTTGGAAGAGAATTTAAGATTTTGGAGGCTTTCAAGCTTGTGTGGGGTAGGAACCCAACTTACCAAGCTGGCTGAAGATACTGTGTGTCCTGATGCTGGGCTAACAATCTGGAGAATTCTGTCGTGTTCAGAGTTTCATGCTTTTAAAGTGAATTATCTCAAAGGTTCTACCCTTTTGCAGTCCATGTTATGCTTCACTTAAGTTTTTCAAACATTTTGGAGTATTCAGACCCAGTAGGAGTAACGTTGTGCATAATCCTACCTACTGTTTGCCTTCCAGTATTTGTCTCTGTCTCCTGTGCTGCAGCATGGTATCTTAAGCAGTTAGCCAGGTAGTTTTCTCCTGCCAAAATACTGAAGGATCACTAAGTACCAGAGCCTTTCAAGGCTAATCTGTCCATGAATTTCATTCTCTTTACAAGACACTGCCAGTAAAGAACTGATAAAACTTGTATCAAGTAGCAGCAGGAATATTGGGTGACATAGTAGAAAAACCTTTAAGTAAGGTACTTCTGTTCAAACTTCTTATTTGGATAATGAATTGGATTAAAGTTAAAAGTAATTTCCTCTGGATTTTTAGTGCATCATATGTGCACTGTGCTTGCTTTCAGAGTGATTTATTAGAAGTTCATTCCCCAGTTTGAAACCTCAGTTATTTATTGATAAACCCAGCTGGGGATCTCAGCACACCTGAGGGAGTGCATTGAAAGGGGTTGTCTGATAGTTTGACTTGGCTTTCATCTAACTTGACTTCATGAAATTCATTTGAAAGGAGCCTTTGTCAAAGCAAAGATCAAGCAAGAAGGATTTATTGGGTTCTTGACCCCTGGAATAGGATTGTAGCACACATGCACATGCTCTGCAAAGTACTGAACTAGAGCTAATGTGGCAAGAGGATAGGAATTGTAGCAGTCAGCAGATTATAACAACTGATGTTCCTCCTGGAGCGTGCTACTTCAAGGTTAAAAAGACTCGGGAGAAACAGTGTGTCTTACTTCTGTGAAGTTGTGAAGGATTGGGAATCTGACCTTCTGAGCTTGGGGTAAACGTTATCCAATCCATACATACAAGTACAAGTGAGTATGAAACCTTTCAAAGTTCTGGTTCAGATTTTTAAAAAGGAAAAAAAATCTTAAATACTAAGTTATGTTCGTGTGTCCTTCTGCTCATGTGCCTATTAATCTGGTTTTTTATACATCTGATATGGGTAGGACCAGGTGACAATCCTCAACTCACCATTAGGAAACATCTTCGGCCATTCCAGCCCTTCCAAGTACTTAATAGGGACCAGAGGAAAGCTGGAGAGGGGCTCTTTATAAGGGAGTGCAGGGATAGGATGAGAGGGAATGGTTTTAAGATGAAAGAAGGGAGATTTAGATTAGACATCAGGAAGAAATTTCTCACTTGGAAGGTGGTGAGGCAATGGCACAGTTTGCCCTGAGACATCATGTGTGCCTCATCCCTGAAGTGTTCAAGGCCAGGCTGGATGAGGCTTTGAGCAACCTGATCCAGTGAGAGGCGTCCTTTATCACAGCAGGGGCTTGGAACTGGATGGTCTTTAATCAACCAGTATTGAATCCAAACAATTCTGTGTTTCTATGGTTAATTACTTACCCTGCGCACATTTGGAGTATTTCATGACATACAGCCCTGAAGAGTAACATGGAACTTCCCATGGTGCTAGTTCCAATTGCAGCTCTTCCTTACCATGGTGCAGTTTTTGGTGCTTACTCTTTTGGAACATGCTGGGCTTATGGGTAATGTTTGGGGAGAAAACACTCATCAGCTGTATCAGCAAGCGAAAATAAAACTTGTCCTTAACTGTTAGCCTGCTGCCAGCATCCCTCATTGGGCTAAATGCCCGTAGAAACACGTTCTGCTGGGTCCCCATCTGGCTCTGCAAGGCTGCTGAGTGTCAGACAGGAGGCAGCACAGCTGAAGGTGCCTGTTGTAAAGAGCTGCCTGTGTAACCAAGGGCTTCTCTTCAGCTGCTGAATTTTGTAAATCCTGCTGAGCATTGACCGTTTACTACAGACAACCATTGTTGAAATGTCTGGAGGGGGAATGTCATTCCTCAACTTTTTAGCATCCGTGCTTCCACCTCTAAAGGTGTTGATCATGACTCCTGTGGGAGACAACTCACACAACTCTCTCGTGGGAGACTTCAACCTTCCAGATGTCTGCTGGAAGTATAACAGCAGAAAGGAAACAGTCTAGGAGATTCATGGAGGGTATGCAGGACAACTTCCTGACACAACTGGCGAGTGAAATGACTGGAGAAGGTGCTCCACTGGATCTGCTGTTTGTGAACAGAGAGGGCCCTCTGGGGGAGGTGACTGTTGGAGGACACCTGGAGCTCAGTGATCACGAGATGATAGAATTCTCAGTTCCTGGAGGAGTAAGGAGGGGTTCAGCAGAACTGTCACCTTGGACTTCTGGAGGGCAGACTTCAAATTGTTTAGAAGGCTGTGCTTGAAAAAGTCCAGTGGGAGATGGTTCTAAATGGCACAGGAGCCCAAGAGGGCTGGATGCTCCTCAAGAAGGAAATGCTGGTGGTGCAAGAGCAGAGCATCCCCGAGTGCCGTAAAAGGAGTCGGCAGGGAAGAAGGCCAGCTTGGCTTAACAGAGCGCTCTGTGTTGGTGTAAGGAAGAAAGGAAAATACATGAGCTTTGGAAGGGAGGGCAGGCATCTCAGGAGGACTACAAGGAGCAGGTGAGATCATGTAGGCAAAAAATTAGAAGGGCTAAAGTCCAACTGGAACTTCAGCTGGCCAGTTCAGTGAAAAACAATAAGAAATGTTTCTTCAAGTATATTGACAGCAACAGGAGGACCAAGGAGAACCTCCCTCCTTTACTGGATGGAAGGGGAATGGCAGTAACAAAGGATGAGGACAAGGCAGAGGTACTTAACACCTTCTTTGCTTCGGTCTTTAATAGGAAGATAAGATGTTCTCTGGGCTGTAAGTCTCTTGCGCCAGAAGACTGTGAAGGTAAACCCTCAGTGTTCCAAGAAGACTTGGTTAGAGACCTGCTCAGCCAGTTAAACATCCACAGGTCTATGGGGCCGGATGGGATACACCCAAGGATATTAAGGGAGCTGGTGGAGGTCCTTGCCAAACCCCTTTCCCTCATCTATCAACAGTCCTGGCTGACTGGGGAAGTGCCACTCAACTGGAGACTGGCAAATGTAACTTCCATTTACAAGAAGGGTCGGAGGGAGGATCCAGGGAATTATAGGCCTGTTATTTTCACCTTGTTACCAGGGAAGGCCATGGAGCAGATCATATTGAGTGCTGTCACACAGCACATGCAGGACAGTCAGGTGATCAGACCCAGTCAACATGGGTTTATGAAAGGCAGGTCCTGCCAGACCAACCTGATCACCTTCTATGTCAAGGTAACCCGGTTAATGGACGGGGGAAAGGCTGTGGATGTGCTGTACTTGGACTTCAGGAAAGCATTTGGCACTTTTTCTCACAGTATTCTGATTGAGAAACTGGCTGCCATTGGCCTGGATGGGCACATCCTCTGCTGGGTAAAGAACTGGCTGGATGGCCTGGCCCAGAGCATAGTGGGGAAATGGAGTTAAATCCAGCTGGAGACCGGTCACGAGTGTCATTGCCCAGGGCTCAGTGCTGGGTCAATATCTTTATCAATGATCTGGATGAAGGGATCGAGTGCACCCTTAGCAAATTTGCAGCTGACACCAAGCTCGGTAGCAGTGTGGATCTGCTTGAAGGAAGGGAGACTCTGCAGAGGGATCTGGACAGGCTGGATCGATGGGCTGAGACCAACAGGATGAGGTTCAACAAGGCCAAGTGCCGAATCCTGCACTTGGGGCACAACAACCCCAGGCAGCGTTACAGGCTTGGGGAAGAGAGGCTGGAGAGCTGCCTGGAGGAGAAGGACCTGGGGGTGTTGGTTGACAACTGGCTGAATATGAGCCAGCAGTGGCCCAGGTGGCCAAGAAGGCCAATGGCATCTTGGCCTGTATCAAAACCAGAGAGGTGATTGTGGCCAGCAGAACCAGGAGGTGATTGTGCCCCTGTACTGGGCACTGGTGAGGCCACACCTCGAGTACTGTGTGCAGTTCTGGGCCCCTCACTACAAGAAGGACATTGAGGTGCTGGAGCGTGTCCAGAGAAGGGCGACGAGGCTGGTGAAGGGGCTGGAGAACAAGGCCATTGAGGAGCGGCTGAGGGACCTGGGGTTGTTTAGCCTGGAGAAGAGGAGGCTGAGGGGAGACCTCATCGCTGTCTACGGCTGCCTGAAAGGAGGCTGTGGCAGAGCAAGTGTTGATCTCTTCTCTCAAGTGACAGGTGATAGGACAAGGGGAAGTGGCCATAAGTTGCGCCAGGGGAGGTTCAGACTGGATATTAGGGAGAATTTCTTTACTGAAAGGGTGGTCAGGCACTGGAACAGCTGCTCAGGGAGGTCGTTGAGTCACCATCCCTGGAGGCATTTAAAAAATGGTTAGATGAGTTTTTCAAGGACATGGTTTAGCTGAAGATGTTTATGGTTGGATTCGATCTCAAAGGTGTTTTCCAACTGGAAGATTCTATGATTCTGTGACCATTAATTTTTTTTTAAACACAGCCAATGTGTCCTTCCCTGTCACTCAGAGCCAGGCAAGGCAGGTGTTAAGTAAATATGGCAAACACCCAGCAAGATGTGAAGAAATGCAGCCCTGGTCTGTGTGGCAGGGAATACTGCTTTCTTTCTTGCATCCCAAGTCCCAGGAAGGTGAGGAAGTGGTGGCAAGTCTTGAGACTCTTTGGTCATTTTAGTTGCTCTTCTCCCTGTCTCCCATGGCATCACTCCATCCTTGGAGGTGCACAGGCCAGAACTGAGCAGAGTGTTCAAGATCTTGGTACATCGATGTTGTGAACACTGTTGATGTACCATCTCCCTATTGCTTTGTTTCCTAAGGATGCCCACTTTCACTGGCTTTTTTGGCTGCTTTAGTGCTTTGAGCTGGGTGCGGGAACTGTCTGGATCTAACACTGCTGTCAGTGCAGCCTAGGCAAGACCTCTAACTTTATATTGGAGAGCAAAAATGTGTTAGGACAGTCTATACCTATCTGTAAAGGTGGCTCTGAGAGGTTACAGGTTATAAGGTAACTGGAACAAAAAAAATAAATGCTTTTCAGTACAGTAAATAACAGGATATGCTGGTTGCACAGTCTGCATGGTAGAATAGACTTTCGGTTGGAAGAGACCTATGGAACGATCACCTATCTAGTCCCACTGCCAAAGGAATTCAGAGCTGACCAATTCAAAGCATGTTGGTAAGGGCATTGTCTAAATGCCTTTGAAACACTGACAGGCTTGGGGCATTGATCACCTCTATAGAAAGTCTGTTTCAGGGTCTGACCACCCTCTTGGTGAAGAAATGTTTCCTGATGTCCTGCCTGAACCTCTCCTGGTGCAGTTTTGAACCATTCCCATGCATCCTTTCACTGGATACCAGGGATGATGTCTGTTTTGAGTGAAATTCATCTGTGTATGAGCCTTCTGTTGATATGTCAAGGGTGATAAAGGGGTGTAGAGGGACTCGCTTCTAACGACAAGAGCACTGTGGACACTTAAAGTATTGTGACAGGTGACAAGCCTACTGGTCCCCAGAATGGTGTGGAAGGTATAAGAAAACATAAAGCAGGACTGAAACCCCCACTTGTCATGCAATCAACTTGCATGAAACAACATGGTAAAACAGCCTCACCCAAGGGAGAGACAGATCCCTGACAAGACTGCAGAGGATCAGTCTGTATCCAGTCCAGTGCAGCTCGTGTCTGATGCTGATGGTGTTTGCAGTCACACGTTTCAGCTGTTTTTTGTGGTTCTGGTCCTGTCAGATCATTATTGTCCACATGCCTTATTCACCTTCTTTCCCACAGGAGCAGGGTTTGAGTTGGAGCAGACAGTCCAGCTCTTTAAGGTGTCGGCAGTGATGGAGCTGATCGAACGCACTGGTTTGGAATGAAGAGTGCAGAGAGCCTCACCTGTAACAGACAGTTGCCTTGATGTATTTAGGTTGCTTTGCAGTGACTTTGGAGTCTGGGGCACCACTGTGGAAATCTGTTTCTCATCACTTTGTTGATAGAACTGTAGTAGAGCAGATGCTAAATCCAGACACGAATTGCTGCCCTCGGCCTTCCTTAGGCTTTGCACGCTCTGCAGTAAAGCTGCTGCAGCAATGCTGGAGCTGAAATGCTGGCTTTACAGCCTGTTTGCTGAGAACCAAAGGGTTTTAAATGAACTCTTGTGATTAACTAGAAGACTGTCTCTTCTCTACCCATCATTCCAGTCCGACCAGGGAGGTTTTTATGCAGAGCTGCTGTTCTCTTTTCCTCCTGAATTACATCATTTGGAAATAAACCATAGAAGTATTTCCTGATAACTGTGCTGAGCAGTCTGGCCAGACACAAGTGCTTTGTTTCAAAGCCTTTAAAGATACTCAGCCTCCAAATGGCCAAGCATTTCCTGGAATTGTATCCCAGATATATGATCCGGTAGATAGGCTCAGCACATGCTGCTCTCAGTGTGCCCCTAAATCGTGGTGAGTTCGGCTGGGGCTGTAGTCCCCTTTAATCAAGACTGCAGAGCAGTGGCAATGAACTGCTTAAAGGCTTGTTCCTTATCTCTTGTTCTTCCCTTCCATTTAAGTCAAAAGCTGTTGCCAGCAGGACGGCCTCGGATGAGCAAAGCTACTGCAGCAGTGGCTACAGTGGGGTGGCCGGGTGTGTAGAGCTGCCTGATGTGACTTGCTGTTGGGTTCTGTGATGTCTGTGGCTCTGTGAGAGCTGCAAAGGGCTGAACCTGAAGTACAAAGGGCTGTAGGAAACATAAGAGAAGGATCTGGGTGAGGGAGGTGGCATTTGCCCCTGGTAAATACCAGGAGAACTGCTCTGCACTGCCACTAGAAATGCGGAGAGGCTCTTCGTGTGCCGCGGGTTACGTGACTGGCTCATCCTGGATTTAGTGAGTACCAGTAGCTGAATCCTGCTGGGCCCTTGGCAGCTTGCCTGGGTACTGAAAAACATCTGCACTCCCTTCCCCTCGCTGTATAGTGTTACAGCAGCCTTATCTTTGCGTGGGCGGAGGAGAGGAGAGACCTGGCCGCATCTCTAATCCCCTCACAGCTGGTGGGGCTGGCAAGGCCATGTAACTCTGTCTCATGGCCGTGGGTCATGATGGTCCTCCTGCCTATGCAGGAGGCAGGTGGAGAGCCTGGCTTTCTGCTGGCACATGAAATATCACCAGAAGTGGCTCACCAAGCTGGTTTCCACCCCTGCACCATTCATGGATGGTGTGAACAAGCTGAATTCACATCTGATCCGAGCTTTAGCTGCCACCGCTTTACGAACAGGTGCACGGATGGACAAGGATTAATGGTTTTAAGATGAAAGAGGGGAGATTGAGATTAGATATTAGGAAGACATTTTTTCCTGTGAGGTTAGGTGAGGCACTGGAACAGGTTACCCAGAGAGATCATGGAAGCCCTATCCTTGGAGGTGTTCAGGGCCAGGTTGAATGAGACTATGAGCAACCTGATCCAGTGGAAGGTGTCCCTGCCCATGGCAGAGGGTTTAGAACTGGATGATCTTTAAGGTCCCTTCTAACCCAAACCATTCTACAATTCCATGATCTGTAGTCAGACTAGGTCCTTGAGGTCTGTATTGTGTCATTTTCCCTACGCTGATGGCCAGGGTCTGAAGTTCATAAACATCTGCTCTCACTTCAACTATCACCCTTACCTTAAGTTTTGACTTTAAACAAGTTTATGATGTGTCACATAAAGAAGTTCTTGGTGCCCAGCATCCACAAATGTGTCAGCTCTGACTCTGCTGTTGTGGTTACCTTTTCAGGACTATCTTACTGAGTGTAATCTCTTTGCTTAATGAGCCCAACACATTCTCTCCTGCCAATGTGGATGCATCGGTCATGTTCAGGAAATGGAGGGACAGTAAAGGAAAAGACAAGGAGTATGCTGAAATCATAAGGTAAGCTTTACCTCATGTTATGCAGTGTTACTACTGCTTTGAGTCCTATAAAATGGGCTGCTTGTGGAATTTGCTGAAAACAGCTTTTCACTGTGGTTGCTGCTTCAGAAATGAATTTTACAGTTTTGTTCCAAGTCCACGCCTCTGGGCCCTCTAGGTTTTCAGCACACAGGAGCAGTGCAAACTTTGTGAGCTATGCAGGAGCTATGCAAGGCCATCAGTCTGCAAAGAGCCTCGCTGGGAGGTTGTTGTAGTCCTCTCCAGCTCCTTTGGCTTCAGCAGAGCTGGATGTTCTCCAGCTGAGTATGGCCGACTGATGAGCAGCGGCTGGGGTGGAGGGATGGGCTGTCATCTGCTCCTCTCCCTGCTGGGAGGCAGCACGGGCCAGCAACAGTTCACAGCCCGAGCGCTGTAGGAGGCAGCAGCCAGAGCCTGTCCTGGGGTGATGGGAAACACTTGTCTCCTGCCAGCCCCAAGCAGCACCGGGGTTATGACTGTGTCTTGGGGTGCAGCCCTGTGCTCCTACTGCCCTTTCTCTCCAGTGGGACCTCAGAGCTGCCAAATGAGTGTAGGAGTCGCAGCTAGCAGTGGAATTAATAAATCATCTTAGGAAATCCCTGACCAACCCTTCTGTAGCAAATGTAATGAAATCTGCTCTGAGCTCTGGCAGGTCCCTCCTGTGGAGTCCTGTAGCATAACTGGTTTCATATGTTGCTGAGAGCGTGTGTGCTCCGAACACTCCAGGAGCGCTCCCCAGCCCAGGGCTGTGGAAACTAAATCTGTTTCTTGTGGTTCTCCAGCCAAACATCGGCTCTCCTGACTCTGAGCTGCCAGGAGGGCTGGGCTGGGGCAGGGGCTGGCTGTGAGGTGGGGAGCTGAACACCAACACCCTGCCACCAGCACACGGTCCCGCTCACACTGCTGTGTCCTCGTCCCTCCAGGAAACAGGTGTTGGCTACCAAAGCCGAGGCAGAGAAGGATGGTGTGAAGGTCCCCACTACGCTGGCAGAGTACTGCATCAAAACTAAAGTGCCTTCCAATGACAACAGTTCAGATTTGCTTTACGACGACTTGTACGACGACGACATTGACGACGAAGATGAGGAGGAGGAGGATGCCGACTGTTACGACGACGATGATTCTGGCAACGAGGAGTCGTGACCTGCTCCCTCTGTGCCCCTGTACTGCCCTGCCGACTCAGGCCAGAAGGGAGCAGCGGTAACCTAGCAGCAGTCCAGCAAAAAAGTGTTGGGGGGGGGATCAAAAAAACCCACAAACTTTTTGTCTCCTGCTGTCTCCTGTTGTATGGATCTGTTTGCTCCTTTTTTATGGACCTCTTAGAGACCCTCCACAGAATGTCTGAATTCTTGCATTCTTAACCCTTTCATCACTGTATTAAGATTTCTTTTTGAGAAAGAAACTTCCCCTTTTCACTTCTCTACAAAATGCTCACAGCAAAACAGGTTTGCTCAAGTTTAGGTTCTTGAATTACAGTCTTGCATTGAGATGTTAATTGTATTTAAAGCTGGAACAGACCCATTGGAAGCCGGGTTTTCGGGAGCTCAAGTGCTGCATTTACTGGGAAGAAAAAAAAATCCACACAAAGCAAATTGCCAAGGTTTAGCTGCTCCATTTACAATAATAGCGTGTGTACATTCGTTTAGCCTTGTGGTGGTGGCTTTTCCTTTATAAGGTGTGGGACGAAGAGTGTTAAGCTACTGTGTGTTGAGCTTGATGGGATGTTACTGAAAGGTACAGTATTCCTTTTTTGCCTGCTCAAGTTAGGAAATAGCTGGCCCTTGGAGCCCCAGAGGGCACAATCATTTTGTCTCTGAAGAAACGGCTTGTGATATGAACCCTTAAATAAACACTTAACACTTAGTATCTGTACAGCTGAGCTCTGAGTTGCTATTTTTTTTTTTTTAAGACTAGGTTGGGCTTGAAAAAGTTCATTTTAGCTGTGCTGCTGAGATCTGCTGCCAGATGCCCTCTCCAGAGGGAGGACAGCCATGCATCCTGCTGCCCAGTGGGCCAGCGTTCATCTTGAACTGGTTTTTGGCAGTGGGAGAGACCGACAGCCTCCCTCCCCAGTGCTCAGTAGCAGCCCTTGCCTCCTGCAGCCAAGTCCAGCGCTGGCATGAGCCTGCTTTCTGTTGCTTGTCTAGGTCATGGATTGGTGAATGCAGCTCTGGGGGTGACTGGCTGAAGTCAAAGCTCCACTTGCTGCCTGCCTAGGAGGGGGCAGGTTGTCCCTGTGCCTGCAGTGGCTGGGGCAGCAGGATGCGTGCGTGCTGGGCGCTCCCCTGCCTGGTTGGGGTGCGTGTGAGTGTGTGGAGCATGCAGTTGAGGGTTACACAGAGCTTTCAGGCTGGAAGAGGAGGGTTTGACAGGCCGCGTGCTTCAGGCAGTGCACCCATCCTGCATGTGTTTTGGGAGCTCTTGGCAGAGCTTAGGGCCCTCCCTCATAGGCAGGGAGCATCCTGCATGCTCGTCTGCATAACCCTCGGTCCCTCAGCACCCTCACCCCGCTGTGGTTTGCTCCTCTTGTTCAGCTGTGGGGCCGTGCCCTGAACTCACCTTTTGCGTGGTCCTTTGATCAGCAGCCAGCCCTGTCCTGCGCTGAGCCCTGGCACCTCTGGGACGGCATCTGAGGTGCTGGCACTGCTTAAGCAAGACCCACCTTTCCCACAGGTACAGAGTCAGCTACCCTGATAAGAGCTGTGGGCTTGGGCGATGTTTTTGCCTCCCCTTCATGTATCTCAGGGTTTCCAATGGTACGGCACCAGCTGTGATCCCTCAAGGGGTGCTTTGGTGGGAGTAAACTTTGTTCTGCCAGCGGCTTGGTGGCTGTGTCCCTGCATGAGGAGCAGGATGAGAGTGAGCAAGGTCCAAGTGTGCTTCCCGGAGGGAGAGGAGGGGAGGGAGGCTGGTGAGGCTCTGTTTGAAGTGAGCAGGCAGATGTGTTTTCAAAAATGTTGCTTGGCTGGGATTTGCTTCGGCAGCGATGATGGTCCCTGCTTCCTCTGCCCCAGGGTGTCCCCCTGTGGAGTGAAGGCAGCCCAAGTGCTGGTACCTTGTCCCACAGCTCCCCTCCTGCTTGCATGTTGCCTGGGGAGGCAGATGAGCCCCTCCTGAAGCGTTCCCAGATGGGCTACTTCAGCTCATCCTTCCAGCAAGCACTGACTCAGCCCCTGGCGTTCCTTAGAGCCTGCAGCAGGGCATCCCCTGCATCAAAGTGATGGTGTGGGACACCCCCAGTTTCACTCCAGCTCAGCAAGGGCAGCGCTGGTGTTGGCAAATGGGCCCCTGGGCCTCCTGGCCTCGGAACTGGTCTGGGGGCCATACTGGGACAGGAACAGCGACCTCCAGCTTTTGAGGGGGGCTGCTGGGGGGTGAAGGAGCAGAGTATGGCAACGCTGGCTGAGCTGATGGCTTGGTTTGAAATGAGGATACTGCATCTTTCAGGATTTCCCTTGTACTTTTGACCGTCTTCACTGTATACTCTCCAGTGACCTGTATTTTCAAGCTTGGTGTTGTAAGATGCATTATCATGACTCTTCTGATAACCCTTTTTTAAAGACAAACAAAGCAACCTATTTTGAGAGCTCCTACATTAACCAAACTAATTTCTCTTTCCCACTGTCCCATGCAGTGTCATTGCTTGTTGACTTGCTGGTTTCCTTTTATTTTTTTTGTTGAGACACAAACTCAAATAATGAGGGGGATTTTTTTGTCAAACTATTTAAGAGATTGCAGAAAAATGTTTACCTGCTCTGTGTATTCTGGTTTTTTTTTTTTCCTTAACCCTGTTCTCCTGTCTCAGCCAATATTAGCGTTTACATTTCCAACCATGTGCCCCTTCAAATGCAGTTTTCAACCATTCTGAAACCAGCAGGGTACACTAGATTTCTTAGTAGTTTTCTTAGCTGAAATCCCAGTTGTTTTTCCTTTTTTTTCTTCTTCAGTATAATTTACCAGAATTAACTGATGCATTTTTGTGTTGTCTTTCCCTTCAGTAGTTATATTTTGTCTTTTCTGCACATCTGTCTACTAATAAAAATGTGAAATGAAAACACTGCTGTGCTGTTACTTTCCTGTTTATTGAGCTGGTTTATTGTAATGGGTTACTTAAGGCTTTGAATAACAGTGATTCACAAATTCAATGTCAATGCCTGCACATAAATATCTATAAGGTTATTGAAAACAAAGCTGCTGCCTGATAGCTGCCTGCCTGAACCCAAGAACAAACAGATTTAGAGAGGTACTTTGGCACAAGGCTATGGGCATTGTGGTTACATTTAGTCTATATTTAGTCTTCCCAAGTCAGGATGGGGAGACCAGTGGGAGGTGTGGTTCATGGTCTCACATGGTGGCAGCAGGGACACGGGGCTGGGGACAGAGTTACTGCTGCCAAGGGACCTGGGGTGCTGCTGGTGGCCGGGTCCCTAGCAGGGCAGGAGCACAGCGTGCCTGAAATAGTCAAAGAAGGCAGCGGGGGAGCTCACTTGCTGGGGCAGGAGCTTTGGCCTCGTGGAGAAGATGGGCAGAGGAATTGAGGTCATCACTGCCAGCACTGGGGTACCTGCCCTGCGCTGTTCCCTGCAACCTCCAGCATGGAGAAGTTTGGGGGGTGGGGGGGTGTTTTTCTTGCAGTGCCTTGTTGCTCCAGGCCAGCTAAAATGAGTGTGACAAGGGCAGAGGGATTGCACTGACTGCGCAGCAACTGCTGAGTCAAATGGTGGTGTGCCCTGAGTGCTTCTGCATCACAGCTGTGCTGGAGGAATGGCGATGACATCTCAGAGCTGCATTCCCAAAGGAATCTCTGTACCGGAGAATGGAACTGAGAGGGATGGTGCTGCCTGGGCCTTCTGATTTGGATCAGGTTTTCTTGTATCCTGCTTATCTCCTACAGCATCAGGCTGCATGGGGTTGCCAGTGGCTTCTTCATCCAGCAGAGAGGTGCCAGAGGCAGGACACAGGCAAGGAGTGATGAGTGATGAGAAGCTTGACATGAGCTGGCAATATACACTTGCAGCACAGAAGACCAACCCTGTCCTGGGCTGCATCAAAAGAAGCATGGCCAGCAGGGCTGCTATGAGGACAGGCTAAGAGAGCTGGGCTTGTTTAGCCTGGAGAAGAGAAGGCACTTGGGTGGGACTTCATAGCAACCTTCCAGTGCTTAAAGGGTGCCCATAAGAAAGCTGGGGAGGGAATTGTTTTTACAAGAGCTTGTAGTGATAAGATGAAGGGGAATAGATCTAAATTGGAAGGGGGAAGATTTAGATTAGACATTAGGAAGAAATTCTTCACTATGAGGGTGGTAAGGCACTGGCACAGGCTGCCCAGGGAAGCTGTGGATGCCTCCTCTCTGGAAGTGTTCAAGGCCAGGTTGGATGGGGCCTTGAGGATCCTGGTCTGGTGGGAGGTGTCCCTGCCCATGGCAGGGGAGTGGAACTGGATGGGCTTTAAGTCCCTTCCAACCCAAACCATTCTATGATTCTATGACGAACACTCCCACCCACCCTGCACTGGGTAAACCTGGCTGACACTCATGCAGCTTCCCTGCCTCAGTTTCTTGATGTCTGAGTACAGCTGAGCTGCTGTGGCTCCACCATAGCCCTACTGGAACGGAGAGCAAAAGGAAATGGGAAATCGCCCCGTTTAGTCTCACCTAAGAGGGGAGAGGAGACTGTGGCTGACTGCACCGTTTCACCCACAAGCAGGACCCCAGAGGTGCTCGGAAGGTGCTGGAGTTGCCTTTGTCTTTTTGCTGAGGGCAACACAGCCTTTCCCCACCATGCGTGGAAGTGCTGCCCTTCCATGCCCAGAGCCACTGCTGAGGATGGAAGGTGCACAGCTGAGGACAGCAGAGAAGCAGTGGCTAAAGCCTCTCTTGCAGCTGCCCTGCAATAAACCAAGGCATGGGGGGGGGGGGGGGGGGGGGGGGAGGGTGCTCTGTGCTGGCACCAGCTCTTGGGCGTCACCTTGTGCCACTCCCAGCTGCTTCTGCACCCTGGCACACAAGCAAGGACAGACCTGCATGTGAGGCAAGAAACTGGCTCTGGTGGAAGTCTGACAGCTCCCGGGAGGTGGGCGAGTGAGGGGCCACTGCTCTGAGCACTGGGGCTCAGCTCCCAGTGCAGCCCTCGTACAAAGCTGGGAGGAAGGCCTGCAGAAACATTTTTTGCCCTCCTTGACATTCAAGCTGGTGGTGGTGGAACAGCTGCTGCCAAGGGGCGGCAGCAGCAGCAGCCGAAGTCTGACCAGCACCAAAACTCGAGCTGCGGCAGAGGAATGCCAACGTGTTCCATGTCGTGCTGCTCAGAGGCAGGGGAGGGCTGGGTGACACACTGACTTCTTCCAAGGCAGTTGGGTCCTGGAGAACCTGAATCCTGCTGGAAGTGTGACTCTTAAGAACAAACAGTGGTTCTCATGGTAGAAACAGGGTTTTTTTCTCTTGTGGGTCCTGAAAAAGAAATGGGAAGCACAAAAAAGCCACCCCTAACCTGCTCTGTGGACACCTACAGCCTCACATTTACCCATCTCCTCTGCTGCATTGGGCCACAATGCTCAGGATGAGTCTTGAAGCCTGAGTTCAATTTTGGGCCCTTCTCTAAGAAGAAAGACATTGAGGGGCTGGAGCGTGTCCAGAGAATGGCAATGGTAAAGGCCTGGAAAACAACTGATATGAGCAGTGGCTGAGAGAACGGGGGGGTGTTCAGTCTAGACAAAATGAGGCGGGGGGAGACCTTATCGTGGTCTACGACTACCTGAAAGGAGGTTTTAGCAAGGTCAGTGTTGGTCTGTTCTCCCAAGCAGCAAACAATAGGAACAGAGCAAATCGACCTCAAGTCCTACCACGGGAGGTTCAGACCTGACAGCAGGAAAGATTTCTTCACTGAAAGGGCTGTCAGGCACTGGAATGGCTGCCTGGGGAGGTGGCTGGGTCACCATCCTGGTTGAATAGCGCTGTGGTACAATTGGACTCGATGATCTCAAAGGTCTTTTCCAGCCAAGCAATTCTATGAGCCTGGGGCAGGAGCTCTCACCAGTGACCGTTCCCCTGGTAGAGGCCATGGCCCTCATGAGCAAAGCAGGGTCAGGCAGTGCTGCAGCCATGCTCCCTCCCTCCCTCCCTCCCATCTGACAGTGCACGATGCTGGAGGGCACCAAAGGCAAGATGCGATGCTATGGCAGGAGTCAGGACGATGCCCAGGTTCCCATCCTCGCTGCAGGTGCCTGTGAGCTCTCAGCACTGAGCTACACTCAGCTTTGTCATGCTACTCCATGTCTGCTGCTCTTACCCTCCCAGCTCAGCCTTTCTTGGGGGAGCAGGTGGAAAGAGACAGGCTGTAAAAGGAAAATTGCTCACAGAGTCTTTGAAACACAAACACCACTGATATGCTAAGGTCTTTATTAGGTGAAGAAAGGGCTAAAGAGAAATGAAAACAACCAAAATATTCACTGCACTGGTGCAGGACAAGAAGGACCAGGAGTTGCCTCCAGGGTCTTTGTTTTAGAAAAAAAAAACTAAAGTGGGGAAGGACAGGTGAAGTTTCCATCCAGTAGCTCTGGCTTTCCTGGGCAGGGTGGCTCAGGGCAAAAAGAGGTACAAGACACAGCTTATACTTTTAAGAAACCGCTACATAGTTTTCGCCTCTAATGATGCAAAGGAGGTTCCGGGACACACTGAGCCATCCGAAGTCTCTTGCTAGAGGAACAAACGAAACACAAAAACCAAAACCACCAATAGAAAACCCTGTCTTTTTTTAATAATTACGCAAAAATTAAAAAGGTGAGGCTGCAACTCAGGGCCATAACTCAGGGCCACAGTGACCAAAATGCCAATAAGAGTTCACCTTCCACAGCCAGAGGGAAGAAGGAGACAAAAAGAGAGGGGAAGGCCCATAAATTTTTTCTTTTTCTTTTTCCTCTTTATAATAACAGCTATATTGAGGGCTGGGAGCAAAAACAAAATAAAAAAGATACAACTTGACTTTTTTGCTTTTTGGGGGGAGGAAATATGCTTCTTATTTGCCTCAATTTAGAACTGCATTAAATAAATGGGCTTCAGGTCCAAAAAAATGGTGCAGTTTGTCTTTGATAGAGTTATAAAGCCCACAGAGCTTGAAAAAAATACAAGGAAGGATGTCCTGGCGCAGATGGGAAATGAATAATTACTTTCCTTACAAAGAAAATAAACAGCCTGCAAGATGCAGAAAACCACATTTAGGCTCTATTACATTTACAAATACATACATAAATACATTACATACAACAGCAACTCAAAGAGGAAGCGGGCGAGTCACACAGAGGATGGCTGGTTGGCTGCAGTCCTCCCCGCAGACATTTGGCTGAGTAGTTACTTCTTCCCCTAATAACTCCAGATACGGGCTTCGGCTTTGTTTCTTTTTCTGTTTTCTCTTTTTTTTTTTGTTTTGTTTTGGTTTTCTTCTTTTTCTCCTCCTCTCTTTTCCTTCTCTCCTCCCTCCTTGGTTTCAGATTTAGTTTGTCCAGTATGGAGAAGTGCCATAGGCGGTTTTGGTAGCCTGAGACTTTTGCTGCATGGTGCTGGGCTGGTTGCGTTGGACAGATACACCCTACAAATCAGAAAGGAAGGAGACACAGGCATCAGTGCTCCCAGGAAGATGAACCCATCACCAGGAGAGCTGCTGCCCCCAGGGACAGTGCTGGCACCCACCAGCGCAGCGATACTCCCCCCAAACGGGTCTGTTTCTGCTCTGCAACATCTCCACACCTCGTAATCCAGGACAAACGGCCACAGGGACACCTGCAGGAATGCATGGTCTCACCGCCCTGGTGACCCAAGGCAGGTTCAAGCACAAGGGACGAGAGGGGCAGGACTGGGAACAGCAAAGGAGCACTCTCAAGGTAAAAGGAGGTTGTGCATCAGCCAAAGATATCACACATTTGAAGAGAGACATCATTTCCTATTTCTGGACTCTGAGGCAGAACACTCTGTTTTCAGGGACATCTATAGTGGGGAAAGGGAACACATGGGCTGGTGAAACTAAATCAGAAATCAGAGCTGATATGTAACCTGCAAGGGGATGCTTCATTTTTCCCTGAATTACCACACCAATACTCACGTTCTGCTCTCCAGCTGCAGCATGGGACAGCAGCACCTGCCTCAGATTCACACCTCACATTCCACCTCTCCATTCCTTGCATTAGGGCAGCTGAGGCTGGCAAGGACCTCTTCAGGTGTCTTATCAAACCGTCTGCTCAAGCAAGGCCACCTAGAGCCAGTTGCCCAGGACTATGTCCAAACAGCTCCAAGGACGGAAACTCCACAACCTCTCTGGGCAACCTGCGCCAATGCTTGGTCACCAACTCAGTAAAAAAGTGTTTGCCTGTGTTCAAACAGAGCATCCTCCATTCCTGAATTCCCTTTGCCTCTGGTGCTGTCAGTGGGCACCACTGGAAAGAGCCTGGCTTTGTTCCTTTTACACCCTCCCTTCAGGTATTTATATACACTGATGAGAGCCCCTGTGAGCCTTCTCTTCTCCAGGCTGAACAGTCCTAGCTCTCCCAGCCCTTCCTCATAGGTGAGATGATGCAAACCCTTGATCACCATTGTGGTCCTTCTTGGGCACTCTCCAGGCTGTCCATGCCTCTCTTGTACTGCTGAGTCCAGCACTGAGCACTGAACTCTAGGTGTGGCCTCACTAATGCTGAGCAGAGAGGAGGGATCACCTCCCTTGACCTGCTCGGCAACACTTTGCCTAATCCAGCCCAGGATGCCATTGGCCTCCTTGCTGCAAGGGCATGTTGCTGGCTCATGGTCAACTTGGTGTCCACAGGGACCCTCGGGTCTTTCCTGCAAAGCTGCTTTGGCCCCCAGCATGTCCTGGTGCATGGGTTGGATCCTCCCCAGGGACAGGACTTCGTTCTTCTCCTTGTTGAACTTCATGAAGTCCCCTCTCCAAGATGGTCAACACCATCGAGTCTGTCAGCCTGCAACCACTGTCAAGGCCCTTTCCCAATGAGCAAAGCAAAAACCAGAAGGAACAAAAAGCCCCCAGGACCCTGCTGGGATGCAGGTGGGAGCACTCTGTCCACCAGCACGCTATGGAGTCAGAAGGGGCCGACTCACCTGCCCGTCTTGCTGAAGATGGTGATGCAGCATCTGGGAATGAGGCTGCTGATGCGCAGGCAGGATATGGAGAAACGGGGCCGGAGCATAACCCGGGGCAGCACCAGGATTCAGGGGCCCAGTCGATCCGAGTGCAGAGGGCAGGCTGAAAGGGGGCGGCGTGCCAGCGTGGAATCCCTGCTTGTCAAACGTCTGCACGGGAGGTGAGGGGGGACAGCATCAGAGACCAGAGTGAGCAGCCACGTGGTGACCAGACCAGAAGAAGAGTGCCCAGACACTCATCACCTGCACCTTCCACCAATCCCACACTGAACACCTGTGAGCTCTTCAGCAGATGAGTTTCAGCTCCTGTTCTCACACATATTCTGCACTAACGCTTCTGATGTTTTATTTTATTTTTATTTCCATGGCTACTCCACTCCTTTTTTCTCCCTGACTTGTTTTTAGTCAGTGGGACACGGGATGGCAGCAGCTGCCTGATATCAGTCCTTCACGTATGGCAGCTCTCAGCCTTGGATTACTCGACCCAGGGAGGCCCAGCAAAACCACAAAAAGAAGCCACAGAAAAATCTTCCTCTGCTGGCCAAAGCTTGACCCTGAATGCTAAATTGCGTAGTTGGAGCTGGGTTGCTTCCCGTAAGCACAGATCATAGCCAGACACTGATTCCCCTGGCTGTGGGTGCAAGGAGGAGAAAAGAGAAACCTGATGTGCACCACAGCTTCCCAAAGTGCTTTCTGCTTTCCCTGTTAAGCTGCATGATGAGCAACAGCCACAGGACAGCCGTGGGACTGGGACCCTCGGGGCTAGGGCTGGGCACAGCTGACTGGTGTCTCTGATGAAAAGCAAACATTTTCTCGACTTGTCTGCTTTGGGGGATGTTTTGACCATAAACACCATCACATTTCATTTGCACCCGGAGCACAGCAGGCGTGGGGCTGTGTGGGCAGCATGGAGTGCCTATGCCAGCAGCTACCATCAGGAGCTGGCATGGCAGAAGTGGTGGGACAGAGGACGAGACTCCACTCCAGCAGCAAACAGAGCCAGCGTAAGAAATGCCATGGCCTGCTGGCCCTGAGACCCACCAGCCTGGAAACAGGAACCCCTCAGGCTGTGAGGGAGGAGGGTTCAAAATTGCTCACCTGAGTCTTGTTATAGACTGAGCCACTGATATCAGGCACACCTGTGTTACTTGAGGTCACAGAAACACCTGGAAAACAGGAAAGCCACCAACAATGAGAAAGTCAAGCACCACCTAGCAGGAGCCTCATGCTTTGCTCCTGGCAGCTCGGTGGCCTCAGTGGATGCACCTTTGCCCACAAGCCCTGCAGCTGCTGCCAGCCCGTCTGGCAGGGTTCTCCATGCTCTCAGACCCATGGTACCCCACATGGGAACATTGCTCTCACTGCAAAGTGGGAAAACAGCCCACTGGAATAAATTCACCCACATTCACAACCCAGTGGTTACCTTTTGGATTCAAATGCACTTAGCCAGGCAGCAGCTGGCTGCACCACACTCACTTAAGCTCAGAGAAAGCCAGCTTTCCCACAGGATTAGGGATGCATTTGGGTCTACTGCAGCATTCAAGAGCTTTCCAGCAGTGAGTTGAGTGATGAGACTTGGCATCTGCTACACATTTCAGCCCTCGTCCTTTCACATCATGCAGAAGGGTGAGGTCTGCAATGCTCCTCTACTCTGAGAAAACTAATACCACAGATTTACGCTGGCTTCCACCTGGACCAGATGGTACCACAACAGGCTCAGAAAAACTCACTTACCAACGAGGTGACATTCAAACCAAACACTTATTCAGTCTTATAAAGATTGGCTCTAACCACTTCACTTGGATGAGAATAGAACCGGCAGTTCCTTTGGCCAGTGAATCAGAGGACTGGATTCAGAGGGTGTGCACTGCTCTAGGGTTGTGCCTTTCCTAGGACATTGCTCCTCCACAGAGGACACTGTGATCAGCTCTTGGCTGAAGACCAGTTAGTGTTACGATTGCACAGCAAATGCTTGGTATTTGCTCAAGCCCAAGGACGCGCTAGTTAGTGTTAAGCAGTTCTGTATTATGTGTCTCAGGTCTTACCAGCGTGTGCAGAATAAAGCTTTCCTACAAGCTGTATAAACTCTTCAGCCTTTACAGTCACAAAATAAACACTTCCAGGCATGAAACAATGTGATGAGCTACAGGGTGTACGGACAGCAGCTGCAACAACAGCCCTGAGATGTGCAAACTGCCCTGCACAGTCCTAACACAAGGCTGTCTCAGGTGACTATTGAATTCAAAATGTAGTCATCATTTGGCAGAGGACCATTTCAGCAGCAGCGTCCAACTGCTTAGGCTTCAAAAACACAGCACTGCTGAAGGACCACTACTTTCAGCAAAGAAAACTTTGGCAGAGGGAACAGCTCACCGTCTCTCCCACATGTAACTGCAGAAAAAAACTGCGCATCAGCCACACAAATCCTCATGCAAAGTTCAGAGGTGAAGTTTAGAAGGGCCACTAAAAAAAAAAAGTCATTTTGTATACGGGAGATGGAGAAACAGCTTGGATCATGACTCTGTTTATAGCTGGCTGCTGTGTTGACTGCACAGCACTGGCAAAACTGGGAGTCCCACTCAAAAACAACCTCAAGCCTGATGTGTTACCTTTCCCAGGTCCAGTGCCAGCAGATTTGTTTTGTGCTTGAGATGACCCGCTGTAGCCTCCTTTGCTGTACTCTCCAGCTGCCGTTCCCTGCGTTAAGTCATCATAGCCTGCCAGTGTGTACGAGACAAGACGTTACAATGTGCAAGCAGCTCTGCAGACGCTCACGTGAAAAGCACAGTGGTGAGCATACCTGCCCCGTAGCCGTGCTGCCCATAGCCACTCGCCTGCTGGAAAGGAGTCGAGGCGGTGTTCAGGTTGACTCCATGCTGTTTAGCAGATGCTGGAGGTACCTGGACAAAGGAAGGGAACAAAAAGCTCTGTTAACTGGGGAACTGCGTGCAAAACACAGGCTCCCTCTGCCATCTAGTGGGGAAGGCACCTACACCTCACGTGGGAGATGTAATTGTGAGTCTAGAGCTGGGACGGCATGGGACAGGGCACTCATGCTTCCAGCAGTAACTTCTTGTAGTGGCTTCGTGCAAGCCCCAAGTTTTCTGCTAGAACCACCCCTCAAATTGCAGTGCAACCCTGTCTCAGAACAGACTGTATTTCTTTCATTCGCTGACTATAAACAGCAAATCCTTACCCACAAACCCAAGAAGGAGTAACCACAATGCTCTTCCTCCAGAATCAAATGAAACAACTCCTACCTGAGGCTGCTTCATAAAATGCAGTCCTACAGGGTCCCTAAAATAGACTCATCTACCTTGCTGCCTGCAGTAACACCTCTTCTGAAATAACTTTATCCCTCCTGAGACCACCAGCGCTGGCTCTCTGACTTAACAGGATCTCCTCCATCCTCAAAAGGATTTCCTAGACACTCTCAGCTCACTTACTCAGCTTTGGGTCTCCTCTTCACTCTTCAGAGATGGTAAGGGCTTTCAGGAACACTGAATCCATGAGCTGCAGCTGTCTGCTATTTACAGCAACTTGTGCAGGCATCCACAAGCCTTCAAATTTCCTGCTTTCTTGGGATAGAGACTTGCAGCTATTCTCTCATCCTTGCATGTTTTTGGAGATCCTTTTCATGGTAGGGAAGATGACACTACTCTGTTTTCCTGCAACCCCACCTGAAGCACTGAGTGCAGCTCTGGAGACCTCACCACAGGACAGACACAGACCTGTTGGAGCAGGTCCAGAGGAGACCACAAAACTGATCACAGGGATGGAACACCTCGCCTATGAAGAAAGGCTGGCAGAGTCAGGATTGTTAAGCCTGGAGAAGAGAAGGCTCCAGGGAGACCTTGCTCCAGCCTTTCAATACTTAAAGTGGAGGGTCTAAGAAAGATGAGGACAGACTTTCAACAAGGTCCTGTAGTGACAGGACAAAGGGCAACAGTTTTAAACTGAAAGAGGGTGGGTTTAGATTGGACATAAGGAAATAACGCTTTAAGACAAGGGTAGTAAGGCACTGGTACAGGTTGCCCAGAGAAGTTGTGGATGCCCCATCCCAGGAAGTGTTCAAAGCCAGGTTGGTTGAGGCTTTGAGCAACCTGATCCGGTGGAAGGTGTTCCTGCCCACGGCAGAGGGGTTGTACAAGATGGCCTTTGAAGGTCCCTTCAAACTCAAACCATCTTGTGACTCCAAGGTACAGAACAGGGGTCTTCAAACTCACGGCCCATGGGCTGAATCCAGCCCTCCACCTTGTTTTATCCATCCCGGCACCTTGCTTCTACCCAGCAGCAGTGCTGAGCTCCTCGCCCCCGCGCTCCTGCCAGCGCTGGACACGTGTGCAGCGAGCGACACACGTTAACGCTGCCGGAGCAGGAGAATGGCAGGAGCCATGAGTCTGACACCCCTGATACAGAAGGTTTGGACTGGAGAGAGCAAAACCAGACCGACACAAAGGGAGGATTGCAGTTTAGGCTGTCACACTTACAAACATGGTTGGCCCATACTGGAATGCACTGGGTACTCCAGGTACACCAGCATAATAAGGTAACCCAGTGTAGCTGTACCCTGGGGGCAGGGTCGGGTTGAGGAAGGGCTGCTGAGTCGTGTGGTGAGTCTGCGTCTGGTTCTGCTGTGGCTGGGCAAGCGTGGTGGCAGGAGCAGGGGAGGCGGAATCCCCACGGCCAAATTTCGTAACGTCACCTGTGAAAGAAAGAACCTATCAGAAAAGTTATCAACACTACTGCAAAAGTGGAGGATTCCAAGGGTTCAAATCCTCTGAGTACAAGTAGACAACTACACAAGAAAGCACATCCTACACTTGCAAGCCTGCAGCTGTTCATGGGAATTGCTCTCCTGGTCTCTTCTCCTGACAGTCACAGGGACATTGTCTATTCACGGCCCAGAACTCTGTGCCATGGCTAATCCATTGACAAAAAGGAGATAACCAATACTTACCTATCTCACATGGTCTGAGCAGATTAATTGCTATCAGATCACGGCAATAAAACGTGCTAAAAGAAGTAGTATGGTAAACAGCCAAAGAGCAAATGGTTGTTGGGTTAAAGTGTGACTCTCCTGGAGGTTAAATTGATCAGTAAGCTTCATGGGCTGAAAGCAAGTTAGGATTTACATGCAGTGATGGGCCTGTTCTGTTCTTGTCAATGGCTGTTTATTTGTCAAGCATGACTAGTTAGATTTCTGGTTCCTCACACCACCAAAGTTCTGAAGACAGTAGCTGAAGGCCAGGAAAGTAAGTCTTGCATCGCAGGCCACCTTATTGAAGAAGTAGGAAGGGAAATCCAGTTATTAACCCCTGACAGAAGTGATTACAAAGCAGAAAACTCCCAAACACTTGCAGTTTCTGGCAGCCTACAGAGGAGCACTTTAACGTGTTTTTAGGGAAAAGGCATATATCAATCACATCTACCTCATTCCCAACCACTATTCCTTTAGGTTGGTTACTAAGAAGTATGACAATACTTAATACTATCATTATAGGAATTGCAACACCTCTGGCTACAGTTTTAAGCTGTAATCAGATGACAGTGAAAGAAAACCACTGGCTGAAATCCTGGATGACATTAAAGTCCTATTTGCAAGATGGTAACTGAAGAGCAAGAGCAGGAATTAGGAAGGGCCTCCCAGACCACATGCTTTTGGGAGTGAAGTCCATTATGTCCGGGGAGGGTGAAGGAGACCCTGCTAGACGCAGCTCCTGCTGGGAACATACAGGTGCTAAAATAACAGTAAAAAACTACAGAGAGCTGTTGAGGGAGGGTCTTCTCTGAGTTTTGAGAAGAACAATTAAGCTATGGAATATTTTCCAAGCACCTGTATGTGCTTGGAAGGGCATTAGATGACACTGCCTTTTACATTAGTAATAATTTTGCACTCAAAGGCTATCCAGCTCTGTCCCAGAAGTCATCACATATGAATTACTGACCAAAACAATGAAGAAACACCAATATCAGGGCTGGTTTGACTGGTTTGGACTGGTGGGTTTAACTGCTTACAGAAGGGAAAAATGATAGCTCTTCCAGCAATAGCAGGGTGACCTGCATTTAGAAACCAGCACATCTCATCATCCTTGTCTTCAAATAGCACTCACCTGAGTACGGGTTGTTAGCAAGGCTCCCATCTCTGCCTGTCAAGGGTGCAGGAGCAGGGAATGTAATTCCGTAGTAATCCTTGGAAAGAGACAACATCATTTATCAATAGTTGAAACCATAACACAACTGGACAGCTCTTACGAACCCTGCGTTATATGCATAAAAAAATCCACAGAACAACTACCGAAGGAAGTCTGGGCTTAAAAGAAGCTGACCATGCTGTTTACAGCTCAGCAGAAGCACTAACTGGACTCTCAGCTTCAAAATAAACATACTTTATTGAAATTTTTAATATTATATACAAATACTTCATCTCTTAATGACAAGTTAAAGGCAACAAATAAATGTTTTCCCCGCGCAACCCTCAGCTCTGAGCTGTCACCTTCCAGAGAGATTGTGTCTGGAAGAACAACAGACTAAGAGAAACCAAAGACCTGAGCTCTAGCCAGGACTGTAATCACAGTGTGGAGGGGCTCTAAAGGTTTTACCCTTGTACGACACCCTGTTTTCTCCAAGTGGAAATATCAGCTAGGGAAACAGCACAAACAATAAAGTGGAAAAAAAAAAAAGGAGAAAAGTAGTTCCTACCTGGTGACTGGAAAGTTTATTTAAACTATGTTACAGGAGACCTCAGATCAGATCTCCAAAGTGGAATGTGAAAGACAATCCATTGAGATGTACAAAGAAAATGGTTTTGGTACCAGTAATAAATAAAATTTAAAAAAAAATTAAAATAGTATTTGTTTAACCTTTCTCTCACTTTTCTTTCATTTTTACTTTTTGTGTAGGTTTTTTAACATACATATTAGTGCAGTAGTTTACGTATATAGAATCATAGAATCATAGAATTATCTGGGTTGGAAGAGACCTCCAAGATCATCAAGTCCAACCCTTAATCCAACACTATCATGATTACTAGATCATGGCACTAAGTGCCACATCCAGTCTTATTCTAAAAACCTCCAGGGATGGTGAATCCACCCCCTCTCTGGGCAGGCCATTCCAATGCCTGATTACTCGCTCTGTGAAGAACGTTTTTCTGATATCCAGCCTAAACCTTCCCTGGCAGAGTCTAAGCTCGTGCCCTCTTTTTCTGTTGCCGGTTGCCTGGGAGAAGAGGTCTACAACCTCCTTTCAGATAGTTGTAGAGAGTGATGAGGTCACCCCTGAGCCTCCTCTTCTCCAGGCTAAACAACCCCAGCTCCCTCAGCCTCTCTTCATAGAACTTGTGCTCAGGTCTCTTCACCAGTTTTGTTGCTCTATATAATATAACTCAGAAATAAAAACATATTTGGGGCAAGCGCTTACAGATTCTTTTACGGATCAAAAAAACGCAGAGACCACTGCCGAATATCACTCTTCGAGGTCCTCTATGGGAAAGCAGGACAGTCCTCACAGTAAAAAGTTCATGTTTTGAGATGACAGGACCTACCAGCAAAACCAAAGCAGCATTTTGTCTTTGGTTTGGGAGAAAAAGAGAGAAGTCTGCCTTTCCCTCTCTGGGTGAAGTCCACATGTTGGGCTGGTGCTCTACTAAGCACTTTTCCCCTCAGTTTCCCCGGTTTACTCCTCACCACCTCCAATTCGTTGAGAGCTAATGCTTTAACCACTAATGTATTCACTTCCAAACATTCTCCAACACTGGAAAAATATCCTCCTTCTTCATACTCTTCTCTGTAAGTCCTGCAGCACCTCAAATGCTTTCTGTGAGTTGACAGCACTCTCCATCTTGCTGCATTTCTGTGCAACATCCTGTATTTTGTACACCAAATCATCCACTGTCAAATATGAAATAATCCAGTAAGGATTTAGTATTGCAGGTGCTTTCTGTAACTTGAGACGGTGGCATGTTTCATCTTTTCCTTCCCAGTTAATTCCGCCTTATCAACTCTGGCATGAATCACTTGAAAAACTCAACTGCATTCACATTAAAAGTCTTAGCAGGTTACTGAAAGGCAACGCTCCCCTGTGCTTCCAAGGAAAACGCCACAAAAAGCAGGTTTGCAGAAGAGATCTGAAGAAGATTCAGTGGATATGAACTGTGACAACATCAGCATTTTCCCCTAAATAAATTGGAAAAAATACAATCAAATCCACGTGAGAACAGTGGATTACAATTATCCCAACTGCCTCTTGTGTGGGAGAAAACCACATCAGCACTGCACATCCCTATCCAACACACATCAGAAAGAAAGAGATCATGAGATAATATGAGTGCAGGCCAATTATCTTTGCATTTCATGCCCATCCACAGAAAAACATCAGAAGAGATGCTCTGTTCTTGAAACAACATAGGCATTTCCTGACATAGGAAAGCCATGCAGGAGAAGGTGCATAAAGTCAAAACTGAAATACTAGGAATACATGCAAAGCGATACAGAAAACAACTGGAAAATTGTAAGTGATCAGATGTAATAGATTTAAGCTCCACCAAGCAGCTCAGGCACGCACCAGCAGAGGCATTTGTAAGCTCTCTGCTATACAGGCAGTTCAGAACAGGCTAACAGAAAAGACAGCAGATCCCCGTGTAACGCACACAAAAATAACACTTAAAAATAACCGCACTGAGAATTTATAGCACCAATATACACATTAAGGAATCGAGTTGGATGAAGAGAATCCCTTCCCAAACCGCAGGGGAAAACCCCATTCTCGCCGCATAAGCACGCACCGGTACCTATCCCTGCTGGAAGCTTCCCAGGAAGTTGCTTGCAGCTTGCATATGGGCTCCACCCACTTTCACTTTCTAGATGTAAGCACGCTGGCAAATCAACGGCAAATATTGCCACCAGTTCCTGTCTCTCATACACCTCCAGCACGTACAGGTACTCCTTGCTTCTGGAAGCTTCCCAGGAAGCACATAAGACTTTGCCCACTTTTGCTTTCTAAATGTAATCAGATCAGCACACCAAATGCAAATATTCCCACCAGCTCCTGCCTCCCACACACCTAAAGTTGCCTAACCTGTACAACAAACTCAAAGCATTTAAAAAAATAAAAACCTAAAAGTTTTCTTTTTAAAAAAAAATAAATAAAAACCTAAAAGTCACAATCATTGCATGCACAGTTGGCAAAAAATCCTTTGGGACATTTATGCATGTATATATAAATAAAAACACACTGAAGACAACTCAGGAGGCAGGAGGGATGAAAAACAATCCCAAATATATTCTACAAGATATTTGCAGAGAAAGGAAAAACTCTTCCACCAGCAAAGCTGCAGGTGCTACAGAGAAAGGAAAAGGAAAAAAAACACTGATAAACTAAAAACCTTTGTCAATAGGAAATAAAGGAAAACATACATTAACTCACATATACAAATAATATCAGTGCATGAAATAAGAAAAATAGATGCTGGCAAGCTGATAAACTCAAAGATAAAACCAAGACAGACAACTTGCAAAACAGATGAAAAAGAAACCCTGAAATTCATCCCTAGCACAGCTGCCCAATCTTGTGCTGAAGCGCAACATAGAAGCTGGGCTCCCCTCACAGCCCAGCAGCAGTCCCAGGAAGAACCAGCTCCCCTTCCTTAGGGCAGGGTCAACCTCCTGCTCACACTTTGACAACACAACAGAAGCCTCATAACGAAACAGAAAGCAAAACTGAAAATGGGAACAGGGAAATTCTGTCAGGATGATGAAAGGAAAGCCACCCTACTGCATAAAGCTGGCTGCCCAGCAGCAACCCAAGGACACTGCCTACACACACCACCATCGAGCATCACCGGACACCCAACCAACACAACCGAGGCAGCACCCACAGACTCACCATGCCTGCGACCAACAACCAACAGACCGGCCTGCGGCACAGCACTCCACACCTTCTGAGCCTCCTGATGGCTCTCTCCACCACTCTTGCCTGCCAATGGCCCCATGACAACACGCTCCCAAGGAACAGCCTCCAGCTCCTCGAAACCATGGCTCCCAGCCGAACAGAACCCTGCCAATACCAGCAGCCATCCTTCTTCCCTGATGCCCTCCAACACAACTATCACCCACACCAAGCTACCCTCGTTGCCCTACGCATCCTCCAGAACCTCTTCCACACCCTCAACAGCAACCGTATCCCTCAACACTGGGATGCCCAGGCACGCCATGACCTCCTCAACAGCCTCCAGCATTACATCCAGCACCTCAAGCAGTGCCTGCCAGCACAGGGGATGCTCTTCAAAAGGCACGGGCCCCACAACCTCATGCTGCACATCAACAAATACTTCAGGCGCATCCATGACTTTCTGCGCATCCACAACCACAGTGCCTGCGCCTGGGACCACATCCGCCTCGAAGCTCGCCTCTGCTTCAAAAATGTGGACAAACTCTTCCGGCAGATGAAGAGCCAAGCTGCTCCTGCTCTCCACCAAACCCACTCACACCAAACACCCATCCCTACCCAACGCTGGTGGCCACAGATGGAGCAGAGGCTGCAGCAGTCCAGGCTGGGATTGCTGAGCACTGCTCACACCTCTTCCAGCCAGGCACCTGCGACGATGGGAAAATGGGCATGACAGTGGTAAGCTCAGGACCTGCAGCTGGCACCATCTGCAGACCCACACCGCAGCCATACCTTGGCTGGAAGGGATGGAGGAAGAAATTGCTGGGGTGCACACTCATGGACAGCTGCAAGGCGATGGGGAGAGGGATGGTAGTCACTACTCATGGCTATACCTAGCTTGATGGAGGGGAAGGTCACTATGGACACTGTGGGACTCTCAGAACAACAACTATTTATCACAGAAATTTATTTATTTATTTATGTATTTATTTATTTATTTATTTATTTATTTATTTATTTATTATGTTTACATATTTATTTATTTACTCACGTGTTGGAAATAAAGATTTTCTGTAAAAAAAAAAAAAGAAGAAAGAAGAGACTGTCATGGTGTATCTACCTGGCATGCAAAGACAGGGCCTCTGTAGGCAATCAGGCATGGGATTCCCTCCTGCAGCCCATCCCATTGATGCCTCCTATCCTGGCCAAAGGCTGCAAACAGAAGGTCACTCTCAGTGCCCACAATGGTCCTTCAAACTCCCAGGCATCTCTTGCTGATGCCGGACCCTTGGAGCACACACTCACCCAAATGGCATGAAGCCTGCTCTGCATGCTCCTCCTCTCCCACCACCCATCCTCTTCCTTCCCAACCCTTTCCCACTGCCAAGACATGAAAGGCCCCTCCAAACCACCCCATCACAAAGAACCATTCAGCAATGCCACAGCACTGCTTGGGACCAAGCAGAATGGTATGGACAAGGTGCATTTCAAAGGGTCAAGGAGAGGACCCATTAAGGTCTGCATAGTTTTGGACAAGGAACAGCCCCCAGTGCTGCCAACCCCACCCAAGAAACACCAGAAAGCAAAAGGGAAAAAGAAAAAAGGAGATGCCCAGGACTGCTCATGGCTCTCCTACAACCACCACAACTGGTCCAAGACACTCCTGCCTGTGCTCACACATTAGTATCTATAGTACCTGCTTCACTATATAGAGCACATAGCTTACCCTCTCTTCACCCCAACACATTCTTAGCAAACAAAACTACACATCTCCAAAACACCAACATCCAACGTGGTCCAAACCAACCAGTACAGCATTCCCCATGAAGGAAACTGCCCACACACAAGCTGCTCTTCACCTTCCAGCCACTACATCAAAACTATCTGCGCTGGGTGCAGCAAAAATGACCTATGTAAAGATATTTCTGGCTGCATCAGCTTCACTGTTACACAAGAAACAGCTTAGAAAAGACTTCTTTGCCCTCATCACATTCACGTTTAAACTGATGAAACAGAAAAAAGAAATGGTAGAAGCTTCATCAATAAACATTCAGTGCTAAAACACGTAGAACCAAAGCCACCTCCTCTAATCACAGGATCACAGGATGGTTTGGGTTGGAAAGGACCTTAAAGATCATCCATTTCCAACTCCCCTGCAATGGGCAGGGACACCTTCCACTGGATTACGATGCACAAAGCTTCATCCGACTTGGCCTTGGACACTGCCAGGGACAGGGCTTCTACCACTTATCTGGGCAAGCTGTGCCAGGGCCCCCCACCCTCACAGTAAAAAATTTCTTACTAAATTCTAATCTAATTCTCCCCTCTTTCAGTTTAAAACTGTTTGCCCCCATCGTGTCCCTGTACTCCCTGATAAAGAACCCCTCCCCAGCTTTCCTATACTCCTTCAGGTACTGGAAGGGCACTATAAGGTCTCCCTGGAGTCTTCTCTTCTATAGGCTGAATAACCCCAAGCCTCTCAGCCTGTCCTCATATGGGAGGTGCTCCAGCCCTCTGATTGTCTTTGTGGCCTCCTCTGGACTTGCTGTAACAGCTCCATGTTCTTCCTGTGATGAAGACTTCAGAGCTGAATGCAGGGGTCCAAGTGAGTACTCATGAGAAGAGAGTAGAGGAGCAGAACCACTTCCCTCGTCCCGCTGGTCAAAATTCTGCTGCAGCCCAGGACACGGCTGACATTCTGGGCTACAAGCACACGTTACCAGGTGATGTTGAGCTTCTCACACATAACACACCCAAACCCTTCTCTTCAGGGCTGCTCCAAATCCATCCTCTGCCCAGCCTGCATCAGTGTTTCAGATTGCCCCTACCCCAGTGCAGGACCTTCCACTTGGCCTTGTTGAACTTCATGAGGTTCACAAAGGCCCAAAAGTGAAGCCTGTCGAGGACCCTCTGGATAGCAACCCCTCCCTCCAGTGTTTCAACCACATCACACAGCTTGGTGAAATTAAATTTCCTGAGGGTGCCGTCAATCCCACTGTCCAAGTCTGTAACAAAAATAGTAAAGACTAGTCCCAATACCCGCTCTGTGGAAGGTCACCCTAAATCGATCTCCACTCAGACACTGAGCCATTGACCATAACTTCTTCAGTGTAATCATGCAGACAATTCCTTACTCGACAGGTGGTCCATTCTTGAAATCTATGTCTTTCAGTTTAGAGACAAGAAAGTCATGCAGAAGAGTGTTGATAACTTTGCACAGGTACATGATGTCAGTTACTTCTGATACCCAACCGTGCCGAAACCACATTGCAAAAGGCCACCAAATTTGTGAGGAAAATTTGCCATAAGTCAAGCAATTTAGATGTATATCTAAAGATAGCTATGAAATATAGACCTCATAAGATTCTGGGAAATATGTCATTCCACTAATTGCCCAAAATACGAAAAAAAAATGTAATCAAGCAAAAATGAGAAGACAAACGTATCGAAAGAAAAAACCGCAAATACAAAAGGATTACATAAGGAAAAGAAACTTAAGCAGGAAGGGAACTTCCTCGAAACACAACAACGATGACAGCAATCAAGGGAAGGAAAAAGAAAACCACAAAAACTCTGAACCACGAGCAAAACTTCCCAAAGTGTTACCACCACTGCTCTTTCACATCACAGAAAACGACTGCATTCAACATAACCTGAAACCATTGCCCGTGAAAAACAGTCTACAAAACATCATCAAAACTCATCAGGTGCAAATCCAAGGACGACTCACATCTGCTGCCCAAGGCCACCACAGCCACCACACACACCTCACAACCACAGACGGAAACTCGCGGCAATCGGAAAGCGAGGAAGGGAAAGCCACCCCACCACATAAAGACGACCGCCCGCCAGCACCCCAAGCACAGTGCCCACACGCACCACCACCCAGCCTCACCACACGCCTCAGCAACAACACACACGCAGCACCCACACACCCACCATGCCTGCGCCCCACAACCAACACACCCGCCTCTGCCCAGCCGCCCCGCACCTCCTGCTCCTCCTCACCGCTCTCCCCACCGCCCTCGCCTGCCAACTCCACCGCTCCCTCCCCGCCCACGGCCTCCAGCTCCTCCACACCATGGCTCCCAACTCCACGCAGACCTGCCAACACCAACAGACGCCCTTCTTCCCCGACGCCCTCCGACACAACCAACACCCACACCAAGCCCCCATCACCGCCCTACGCATCCTCCACAACCTCTTCAACACCCTCAGCAGCAACAACATCCCACAACACTGGGACAACCAGGCACGACATGACCTCCTCAACAGCCTCCAGCAACACAAACTCCACCTCCAGCAATGCCTCGCAGGCAGCGGCACGCTCCTCCAAGGACCAGAGGCACGCAACATCACGCTCGACATCAACAGATACTTCAGGGACATCCAGCACTTCCTCAACAGCCACAACCACAGCGCCTGCGCCTGGCAACACGTCCACCTCGAGGCTCGCCTCTGCTTCAGACACCTCCACAACCTCACACGCAACAGCCGCAAGTAGAACGACGACCACCAACGACCCGCATGGCCCTGCGCAGACCCAGCCGCTCGGGAACACCACCCCATCACCATCTCCCTCTTCCCAACTCACCTGACCATGACAAGAGCCGCTCCAGCAACGGCCCTGCACCCTCACCCTCCAAGGACTGCTCCTCTACTCAGACAAATGATTCTATTTATTTGGACAATGCCTTTCATCTATTTATTCACCTATTTATTCTACACAAAATAAAGAACTTTTGCAAATCCCTTGCCTCTGCCTCTCGTCCCACAACCACAGGAACCAACCTTTGGGGGGGCGGGAACCCACCTTCACTCAACACCTACTCCAAGCCCGGCTCCACGCAGGGCTCTGCACACCCCCTGCCCACATTTCCCTTTGCAACCTCTCCAGCCAGGCACTCGCATCAATCTCTTGGCAAAACCTACACCAGGGTTTAGCCACTGGCATCACAACCAGCACTGCCTCCCTTCTCTCCTCAACGGTTCCCATCTCCCATCCCGCTTTACTAGCGCTCAGGATCAGCTCTCAAGTCCTCAGGACAACGGAGACACCGACCGCTGGGAGCGGGACCCAGCTGGGCCACAACAATCATCACAGGGCTGAAACACCTCTCCAGCCAACAACGGCTGACAGAGCTGGGGTCCTTCAGCCTGCACAAGAGAAGGCTCCACGGACACCTTACTGACACCTTTCAGGGATCCAAGGGGGCTTCTGAGAAAGATGGCGACACACCCTTTCAGAGGGCCTCCAAAGACAGCACCAGGGGTAGTGGTTGTAAACCAAAAGAGGGCACATTCCGACTAGACAGGACACGGCCTTTTTGGAACAGGAGAGTGGTCGAAAAACTGCAAAAGGTTGCCCAGAGAGGGTGTAGATGTCCCATCCCTCAAAACATTCAAGGTCCTTTGGCAGGGCTACGAGCAACCAGATCCAATTAGAGACAGCCCTGCTCACTGCCTCATCTTTTGGACGTGGTGACATTCAACGGTCCTTGCCATCTAGAACCATGGCATGATTCCATCAAAGAGAGCCACACCAGAAACACCTTCGATTAGGCTGAGCTGAGCTTCTCCTGCCACCTCAGGCATTTCTCACAACACACCTCTTGTTGCGCTGCTTAAAGAAACCTCTCAGCACCAACCACGCAAGGGCAACACGGACACAGTCCAGCCACGCACTTCCAACATCAGCCTCCCCCTGCACGGACACCCACGGACACCAAAGCATCAGGCACGGGCGGCACCACAAGCACAGCACCCGCCAACACAACCTTGCCTCCCAACACCGCCACGCCCGCTCTGCCACCACCTGGCCACCACCACCACACACACCTTTCCCCAGCTCCAACACCTTCCACAAAACACCTGGCAGCTCCTCTCACACAAACACATCGTTCCAAGGGCAGCCTTGCTCTCGGTAGCACCAACTGCACCTTCACCTCCTACCACTGCACATTCACAGCTCCACCACCTGCTTCACCTCCTGTCTCCACGGCACTGCAGGACAGACCTACTCTAGAGCCATAAGGCCTCAGCTCATCCCAAACGCAAGGTCCTTCAGCCACCAGCGCTCCTGCCTCACTGGGGAAGTTCCACCTGACTCGACACTGCCAAACGTCACACCCTTTTACAAGAAGGGGCACAGGGAGAGAACTGACAAAATAACCCCATCTCCTCCCACAGGACAAGGCGACACGCTTCGAGGACGTGGCAAAGGCTGTGGACGTGGTGTACCGGGACTACAGTAAAGCCTTTGACACCGTTTCTCACAGCACTCTGCTCCAGACACTGGCTGCCATTGGCCTGCACACGCTCACCCTCTGCTCTGCTGGGGAAAAAAAAGGGCCGCGTGGCCGGGCCCGAAGAGTGGTGGAGAACGGACTTCAGTCCCGTCGGAGGCCAGTCACGAGCGGTGCCCTCAGGGCTCAGTGCTGGGTCCGGTCCTGGCCGGTATCTGTATCGATGATCTGGACGAGGGCATTGAGTGCACCCTCAGTACCTTTGCAGATGACACGGATCGGGGTGGAAGTGTTGATCTTTTTGAAGGAAGGGAGGCTCGGCAGAGCCTTCTGGACAGGTTGGATCGAGGGGCTGACACCAGCAGGATGAGGTTCAACAAGGCCGAGTGCCAGGTCCTGCACTTGGGACACAACAAACCCGTGCAGCGTCACAGGCTTGGGGAAGAGCGCCTGGAAAGGTGCCTGGCAGAGACGGACCCGAGCAAAGTGGTTGGTTGACAAGTGGCTGAACACCAGTCAGCTGTGACCCAGGTGGCCAAGAAGGCCAATGGCATCTTGGCCTGTACCAGAAACACCACGGCCAGCGGGAGCAGGGAAGTGACTGTGCCCCTCTGCTCGGCATTGGTGAGGCCGCACCACGAATCCTGTGTTCAGTTTTGAGCTCCTCACTATAAGGACACTGAGGGACTGGAGCGTGTCCAGAGAAGCGGAACAAACCTGGGAAAGGTGCCGGAGAACAAGTCCTGCGAGGAGCGGTTGAAGGAACTGGCGTTGTTCAGCCTGGAGTAGAGGAGGCTGAGGCAAGACTTTATCCCTGTCTAGAACTCCCTGAATGTCTAGTAGGAGGTCGCACCGAGACGAGTGTTGGTCTCTCCTCCCAAGTGACGGGTGATGGGAAGAGAGGAAATGGCCTCAAGCCGGGCCACGGGTGGTTCACAACGGAGCAGAAAAAATCTCTTCACCGAAAGGATAAACAGGCACTGGAACAGCTGCCCTGGGAGGCGGTTGAGTAACCGTCCGTGGAGGTGTTTAGAAGATGGGTAGATGAGTGTCTGAGGGACAAGGCTTAGTAGCGGACAGGTACGGTTGGACTCAATGATCTCAAAGGTCTTTCCCAAACAAGCGATTGCAAGACGATTCTACGGAGCACACGTCCTTCTCTGCTCTAAAGCCACCTCAGCAAAGGTGGCAGACACACACAACTACGCCCCTGCTCAGGGCCACACGCATGGCACCACACCAGGAGACCCAACACAGAAGCAGCAGGACAAAGACCCTCCCATCGTCCTCAAGCCTGCACTCCTGCCTTACAGACCCATTCTCAACACCTTCATGCACGCCACCTAGGCCAGTTCCAGCCAGAAACACGACCAAGCCTCAAGTGCCTACACACACACAGACACCTCCTCCCAAGACACCGCTGCCACCCCCAGGCCCTCGCGCCACCACAGGGATCCCCAGCCCCTGCACAGTGACATCACTGCCCTTCCCAACACCAAGGGAAAAGGAAAGACCAGCCAGAATGAAAGCAAAGGTTGGCCACAAGGGAAAGGAAAACACACCACGGACAACACCAGGCCACCACAGACGGAAGCGAAGCTGCCGCAGGAAGGGAAACTTCAGCTGCACACCAGAGGCCCCGCAGCTCGCCCGGCACCCAACAGGGAAACCCTCACCCAACTCCCCGACACAGATGACCGCAAGGGCTCTCTCCCAGCGCTTTCGCATCCCCCACTCAACCACCACAACCAACCTCCCAGCCCAACAAACCCCACCACAGCACCGACACCGCCCTCCCCACGCACCGACACCCCACACACGCACAGCCCCAAGGCCACCACAGCCACCACACACAACTCAAAACCACAGACGGAAACTCGCGGCAATCGGAAAGCGAGGAAGGGAAAGCCACCCCACCACATAAAGACGACCGCCCGCCAGCACCCCAAGCACAGTGCCCACACGCACCACCACCCAGCCTCACCACACGCCTCAGCAACAACACACACGCAGCACCCACACACCCACCATGCCTGCGCCCCACAACCAACACACCCGCCTCTGCCCAGCCGCCCCGCACCTCCTGCTCCTCCTCACCGCTCTCCCCACCGCCCTCGCCTGCCAACTCCACCGCTCCCTCCCCGCCCACGGCCTCCAGCTCCTCCACACCATGGCTCCCAACTCCACGCAGACCTGCCAACACCAACAGACGCCCTTCTTCCCCGACGCCCTCCGACACAACCAACACCCACACCAAGCCCCCATCACCGCCCTACGCATCCTCCACAACCTCTTCAACACCCTCAGCAGCAACAACATCCCACAACACTGGGACAACCAGGCACGACATGACCTCCTCAACAGCCTCCAGCAACACAAACTCCACCTCCAGCAATGCCTCGCAGGCAGCGGCACGCTCCTCCAAGGACCAGAGGCACGCAACATCACGCTCGACATCAACAGATACTTCAGGGACATCCAGCACTTCCTCAACAGCCACAACCACAGCGCCTGCGCCTGGCAACACGTCCACCTCGAGGCTCGCCTCTGCTTCAGACACCTCCACAACCTCACACGCAACAGCCGCAAGTAGAACGACGACCACCAACGACCCGCATGGCCCTGCGCAGACCCAGCCGCTCGGGAACACCACCCCATCACCATCTCCCTCTTCCCAACTCACCTGACCATGACAAGAGCCGCTCCAGCAACGGCCCTGCACCCTCACCCTCCAAGGACTGCTCCTCTACTCAGACAAATGATTCTATTTATTTGGACAATGCCTTTCATCTATTTATTCACCTATTTATTCTACACAAAATAAAGAACTTTTGCAAATCCCTTGCCTCTGCCTCTCGTCCCACAACCACAGGAACCAACCTTTGGGGGGGCGGGAACCCACCTCCACTCAACACCTACTCCAAGCCCGGCTCCACGCAGGGCTCTGCACACCCCCTGCCCACATTTCCCTTTGCAACCTCTCCAGCCAGGCACTCGCATCAATCTCTTGGCAAAACCTACACCAGGGTTTAGCCACCGGCATCACAACCAGCACTGCCTCCCTTCTCTCCTCAACGGTTCCCATCTCCCATCCCGCTTTACTAGCGCTCAGGATCAGCTCTCAAGTCCTCAGGACAACGGAGACACCGACCGCTGGGAGCGGGACCCAGCTGGGCCACAACAGTCATCACAGGGCTGAAACACCTCTCCAGCCAACAACGGCTGACAGAGCTGGGGTCCTTCAGCCTGCACAAGAGAAGGCTCCACGGACACCTTACTGACACCTTTCAGGGATCCAAGGGGGCTTCTGAGAAAGATGGCGACACACCCTTTCAGAGGGCCTCCAAAGACAGCACCAGGGGTAGCGGTTGTAAACCAAAAGAGGGCACATTCCGACTAGACAGGACACGGCCTTTTTGGAACAGGAGAGTGGTCGAAAAACTGCAAAAGGTTGCCCAGAGAGGGTGTAGATGTCCCATCCCTCAAAACGTTCAAGGTCCCCTGGCAGGGCTACGAGCAACCAGATCCAATTAGAGACGGCCCTGCTCACTGCCTCATCTTTTGGACGTGGTGACATTCAACGGTCCTTGCCATCTAGAACCATGGCATGATTCCATCAAAGAGAGCCACACCAGAAACACCTTCGATTAGGCTGAGCTGAGCTTCTCCTGCCACCTCAGGCATTTCTCACAACACACCTCTTGTTGCGCTGCTTAAAGAAACCTCTCAGCACCAACCACGCAAGGGCAACACGGACACAGTCCAGCCACGCACTTCCAACATCAGCCTCCCCCTGCACGGACACCCACGGACACCAAAGCATCAGGCACGGGCGGCACCAGAAGCACAGCACCCGCCAACACAACCTTGCCTCCCAACACCGCCACGCCCGCTCTGCCACCGCCTGGCCACCACCACCACACACACCTTTCCCCAGCTCCAACACCTTCCACAAAACACCTGGCAGCTCCTCTCACACAAACACATCGTTCCAAGGGCAGCCTTGCTCTCGGTAGCACCAACTGCACCTTCACCTCCTACCACTGCACATTCACAGCTCCACCACCTGCTTCACCTCCTGCCTCCACGGCACTGCAGGACAGACCTACTCTAGAGCCGTAAGGCCTCAGCTCATCCCAAACGCAAGGTCCTTCAGCCACCAGCGCTCCTGCCTCACTGGGGAAGTTCCACCTGACTCGACACTGCCAAACGTCACACCCTTTTACAAGAAGGGGCACAGGGAGAGAACTGACAAAATAACCCCATCTCCTCCCACAGGACAAGGCGACACGCTTCGAGGACGTGGCAAAGGCTGTGGACGTGGTGTACCGGGACTACAGTAAAGCCTTTGACACCGTTTCTCACAGCACTCTGCTCCAGACACTGGCTGCCATTGGCCTGCACACGCTCACCCTCTGCTCTGCTGGGGAAAAAAAAGGGCCGCGTGGCCGGGCCCGAAGAGTGGTGGAGAACGGACTTCAGTCCCGTCGGAGGCCAGTCACGAGCGGTGCCCTCAGGGCTCAGTGCTGGGTCCGGTCCTGGCCGGTATCTGTATCGATGATCTGGACGAGGGCATTGAGTGCACCCTCAGTACCTTTGCAGATGACACGGATCGGGGTGGAAGTGTTGATCTTTTTGAAGGAAGGGAGGCTCGGCAGAGCCTTCTGGACAGGTTGGATCGAGGGGCTGACACCAGCAGGATGAGGTTCAACAAGGCCGAGTGCCAGGTCCTGCACTTGGGACACAACAAACCCGTGCAGCGTCACAGGCTTGGGGAAGAGCGCCTGGAAAGGTGCCTGGCAGAGACGGACCCGAGCAAAGTGGTTGGTTGACAAGTGGCTGAACACCAGTCAGCTGTGACCCAGGTGGCCAAGAAGGCCAATGGCATCTTGGCCAGTACCAGAAACACCACGGCCAGCGGGAGCAGGGAAGTGACTGTGCCCCTCTGCTCGGCATTGGTGAGGCCGCACCACGAATCCTGTGTTCAGTTTTGAGCTCCTCACTATAAGGACACTGAGGGACTGGAGCGTGTCCAGAGAAACGGAACGAACCTGGGAAAGGTGCCGGAGAACAAGTCCTGCGAGGAGCGGTTGAAGGAACTGGCGTTGTTCAGCCTGGAGTAGAGGAGGCTGAGGCAAGACCTTATCCCTGTCTAGAACTCCCTGAAAGTCTAGTAGGAGGTCGCACCGAGACGAGTGTTGGTCTCTCCTCCCAAGTGACGGGTGATGGGACGAGAGGAAATGGCCTCAAGCCGGGCCACGGGTGGTTCACAACGGAGCAGAAAAAATCTCTTCACCGAAAGGATAAACAGGCACTGGAACAGCTGCCCTGGGAGGCGGTTGAGTTACTGTCCGTGGAGGTGTTTAGAAGATGGGTAGATGAGTGTCTGAGGGACAAGGCTTAGTAGCGGACAGGTACGGTTGGACTCAATGATCTCAAAGGTCTTTCCCAAACAAGCGATTGCAAGACGATTCTACGGAGCACACGTCCTTCTCTGCTCTAAAGCCACCTCAGCAAAGGTGGCAGACACACACAACTACGCCCCTGCTCAGGGCCACACGCATGGCACCACACCAGGAGACCCAACACAGAAGCAGCAGGACAAAGACCCTCCCATCGTCCTCAAGCCTGCACTCCTGCCTTACAGACCCATTCTCAACACCTTCATGCACGCCACCTAGGCCAGTTCCAGCCAGAAACACGACCAAGCCTCAAGTGCCTACACACACACAGACACCTCCTCCCAAGACACCGCTGCCACCCCCAGGCCCTCGCGCCACCAGAGGGATCCCCAGCCCCTGCACAGTGACATCACTGCCCTTCCCAACACCAAGGGAAAAGGAAAGACCAGCCAGAATGAAAGCAAAGGTTGGCCACAAGGGAAAGGAAAACACACCACGGACAACACCAGGCCACCACAGACGGAAGCGAAGCTGCCGCAGGAAGGGAAACTTCAGCTGCACACCAGAGGCCCCGCAGCTCGCCCGGCACCCAACAGGGAAACCCTCACCCAACTCCCCGACACAGATGACCGCAAGGGCTCTCTCCCAGCGCTTTCGCATCCCCCACTCAACCACCACAACCAACCTCCCAGCCCAACAAACCCCACCACAGCACCGACACCGCCCTCCCCACGCACCGACACCCCACACACGCACAGCCCCAAGGCCACCACAGCCACCACACACAACTCAAAACCACAGACGGAAACTCGCGGCAATCGGAAAGCGAGGAAGGGAAAGCCACCCCACCACATAAAGACGACCGCCCGCCAGCACCCCAAGCACAGTGCCCACACGCACCACCACCCAGCCTCACCACACGCCTCAGCAACAACACACACGCAGCACCCACACACCCACCATGCCTGCGCCCCACAACCAACACACCCGCCTCTGCCCAGCCGCCCCGCACCTCCTGCTCCTCCTCACCGCTCTCCCCACCGCCCTCGCCTGCCAACTCCACCGCTCCCTCCCCGCCCACGGCCTCCAGCTCCTCCACACCATGGCTCCCAACTCCACGCAGACCTGCCAACACCAACAGACGCCCTTCTTCCCCGACGCCCTCCGACACAACCAACACCCACACCAAGCCCCCATCACCGCCCTACGCATCCTCCACAACCTCTTCAACACCCTCAGCAGCAACAACATCCCACAACACTGGGACAACCAGGCACGACATGACCTCCTCAACAGCCTCCAGCAACACAAACTCCACCTCCAGCAATGCCTCGCAGGCAGCGGCACGCTCCTCCAAGGACCAGAGGCACGCAACATCACGCTCGACATCAACAGATACTTCAGGGACATCCAGCACTTCCTCAACAGCCACAACCACAGCGCCTGCGCCTGGCAACACGTCCACCTCGAGGCTCGCCTCTGCTTCAGACACCTCCACAACCTCACACGCAACAGCCGCAAGTAGAACGACGACCACCAACGACCCGCATGGCCCTGCGCAGACCCAGCCGCTCGGGAACACCACCCCATCACCATCTCCCTCTTCCCAACTCACCTGACCATGACAAGAGCCGCTCCAGCAACGGCCCTGCACCCTCACCCTCCAAGGACTGCTCCTCTACTCAGACAAATGATTCTATTTATTTGGACAATGCCTTTCATCTATTTATTCACCTATTTATTCTACACAAAATAAAGAACTTTTGCAAATCCCTTGCCTCTGCCTCTCGTCCCACAACCACAGGAACCAACCTTTGGGGGGGCGGGAACCCACCTCCACTCAACACCTACTCCAAGCCCGGCTCCACGCAGGGCTCTGCACACCCCCTGCCCACATTTCCCTTTGCAACCTCTCCAGCCAGGCACTCGCATCAATCTCTTGGCAAAACCTACACCAGGGTTTAGCCACCGGCATCACAACCAGCACTGCCTCCCTTCTCTCCTCAACGGTTCCCATCTCCCATCCCGCTTTACTAGCGCTCAGGATCAGCTCTCAAGTCCTCAGGACAACGGAGACACCGACCGCTGGGAGCGGGACCCAGCTGGGCCACAACAATCATCACAGGGCTGAAACACCTCTCCAGCCAACAACGGCTGACAGAGCTGGGGTCCTTCAGCCTGCACAAGAGAAGGCTCCACGGACACCTTACTGACACCTTTCAGGGATCCAAGGGGGCTTCTGAGAAAGATGGCGACACACCCTTTCAGAGGGCCTCCAAAGACAGCACCAGGGGTAGCGGTTGTAAACCAAAAGAGGGCACATTCCGACTAGACAGGACACGGCCTTTTTGGAACAGGAGAGTGGTCGAAAAACTGCAAAAGGTTGCCCAGAGAGGGTGTAGATGTCCCATCCCTCAAAACATTCAAGGTCCCCTGGCAGGGCTACGAGCAACCAGATCCAATTAGAGACGGCCCTGCTCACTGCCTCATCTTTTGGACGTGGTGACATTCAACGGTCCTTGCCATCTAGAACCATGGCATGATTCCATCAAAGAGAGCCACACCAGAAACACCTTCGATTAGGCTGAGCTGAGCTTCTCCTGCCACCTCAGGCATTTCTCACAACACACCTCTTGTTGCGCTGCTTAAAGAAACCTCTCAGCACCAACCACGCAAGGGCAACACGGACACAGTCCAGCCACGCACTTCCAACATCAGCCTCCCCCTGCACGGACACCCACGGACACCAAAGCATCAGGCACGGGCGGCACCACAAGCACAGCACCCGCCAACACAACCTTGCCTCCCAACACCGCCACGCCCGCTCTGCCACCGCCTGGCCACCACCACCACACACACCTTTCCCCAGCTCCAGCACCTTCCACAAAACACCTGGCAGCTCCTCTCACACAAACACATCGTTCCAAGGGCAGCCTTGCTCTCGGTAGCACCAACTGCACCTTCACCTCCTACCACTGCACATTCACAGCTCCACCACCTGCTTCACCTCCTGCCTCCACGGCACTGCAGGACAGACCTACTCTAGAGCCATAAGGCCTCAGCTCATCCCAAACGCAAGGTCCTTCAGCCACCAGCGCTCCTGCCTCACTGGGGAAGTTCCACCTGACTCGACACTGCCAAACGTCACACCCTTTTACAAGAAGGGGCACAGGGAGAGAACTGACAAAATAACCCCATCTCCTCCCACAGGACAAGGCGACACGCTTCGAGGACGTGGCAAAGGCTGTGGACGTGGTGTACCGGGACTACAGTAAAGCCTTTGACACCGTTTCTCACAGCACTCTGCTCCAGACACTGGCTGCCATTGGCCTGCACACGCTCACCCTCTGCTCTGCTGGGGAAAAAAAAGGGCCGCGTGGCCGGGCCCGAAGAGTGGTGGAGAACGGACTTCAGTCCCGTCGGAGGCCAGTCACGAGCGGTGCCCCCAGGGCTCAGTGCTGGGTCCGGTCCTGGCCGGTATCTGTATCGATGATCTGGACGAGGGCATTGAGTGCACCCTCAGTACCTTTGCAGATGACACGGATCGGGGTGGAAGTGTTGATCTTTTTGAAGGAAGGGAGGCTCGGCAGAGCCTTCTGGACAGGTTGGATCGAGGGGCTGACACCAGCAGGATGAGGTTCAACAAGGCCGAGTGCCAGGTCCTGCACTTGGGACACAACAAACCCGTGCAGCGTCACAGGCTTGGGGAAGAGCGCCTGGAAAGGTGCCTGGCAGAGACGGACCCGAGCAAAGTGGTTGGTTGACAAGTGGCTGAACACCAGTCAGCTGTGACCCAGGTGGCCAAGAAGGCCAATGGCATCTTGGCCTGTACCAGAAACACCACGGCCAGCGGGAGCAGGGAAGTGACTGTGCCCCTCTGCTCGGCATTGGTGAGGCCGCACCACGAATCCTGTGTTCAGTTTTGAGCTCCTCACTATAAGGACACTGAGGGACTGGAGCGTGTCCAGAGAAGCGGAACAAACCTGGGAAAGGTGCCGGAGAACAAGTCCTGCGAGGAGCGGTTGAAGGAACTGGCGTTGTTCAGCCTGGAGTAGAGGAGGCTGAGGCAAGACTTTATCCCTGTCTAGAACTCCCTGAATGTCTAGTAGGAGGTCGCACCGAGACGAGTGTTGGTCTCTCCTCCCAAGTGACGGGTGATGGGAAGAGAGGAAATGGCCTCAAGCCGGGCCACGGGTGGTTCACAACGGAGCAGAAAAAATCTCTTCACCGAAAGGATAAACAGGCACTGGAACAGCTGCCCTGGGAGGCGGTTGAGTAACCGTCCGTGGAGGTGTTTAGAAGATGGGTAGATGAGTGTCTGAGGGACAAGGCTTAGTAGCGGACAGGTACGGTTGGACTCAATGATCTCAAAGGTCTTTCCCAAACAAGCGATTGCAAGACGATTCTACGGAGCACACGTCCTTCTCTGCTCTAAAGCCACCTCAGCAAAGGTGGCAGACACACACAACTACGCCCCTGCTCAGGGCCACACGCATGGCACCACACCAGGAGACACAACACAGAAGCAGCAGGACAAAGACCCTCCCATCGTCCTCAAGCCTGCACTCCTGCCTTACAGACCCATTCTCAACACCTTCATGCACGCCACCTAGGCCAGTTCCAGCCAGAAACACGACCAAGCCTCAAGTGCCTACACACACACAGACACCTCCTCCCAAGACACCGCTGCCACCCCCAGGCCCTCGCGCCACCACAGGGATCCCCAGCCCCTGCACAGTGACATCACTGCCCTTCCCAACACCAAGGGAAAAGGAAAGACCAGCCAGAATGAAAGCAAAGGTTGGCCACAAGGGAAAGGAAAACACACCACGGACAACACCAGGCCACCACAGACGGAAGCGAAGCTGCCGCAGGAAGGGAAACTTCAGCTGCACAACAGAGGCCCCGCAGCTCGCCCGGCACCCAACAGGGAAACCCTCACCCAACTCCCCGACACAGATGACCGCAAGGGCTCTCTCCCAGCGCTTTCGCATCCCCCACTCAACCACCACAACCAACCTCCCAGCCCAACAAACCCCACCACAGCACCGACACCGCCCTCCCCACGCACCGACACCCCACACACGCACAGCCCCAAGGCCACCACAGCCACCACACACAACTCAAAACCACAGACGGAAACTCGCGGCAATCGGAAAGCGAGGAAGGGAAAGCCACCCCACCACATAAAGACGACCGCCCGCCAGCACCCCAAGCACAGTGCCCACACGCACCACCACCCAGCCTCACCACACGCCTCAGCAACAACACACACGCAGCACCCACACACCCACCATGCCTGCGCCCCACAACCAACACACCCGCCTCTGCCCAGCCGCCCCGCACCTCCTGCTCCTCCTCACCGCTCTCCCCACCGCCCTCGCCTGCCAACTCCACCGCTCCCTCCCCGCCCACGGCCTCCAGCTCCTCCACACCATGGCTCCCAACTCCACGCAGACCTGCCAACACCAACAGACGCCCTTCTTCCCCGACGCCCTCCGACACAACCAACACCCACACCAAGCCCCCATCACCGCCCTACGCATCCTCCACAACTCCACCGCCCTCCCCACGCACCACAGCCCCAAGGCCACCGCAGCCGCCACACACAACTCAAAACCACAGACGGAAACTTACTGTGTTACAAGAAGGAGTTGCAGATATTTAAATGCTTTTATTTCAGCTACAGTCACTTTTAAGTAAGTGTATTTTTAGAAGTTAGACAGAATATACCTCATATAGCATTTTTTATAGCTTTTTTTCAAAGTGATTTTCCAGCCACTATTCTTTGAGAAATTATAATGCCTTGTGTTAAATGTGTGCTGAGCATGTGTCTTCATCTATGATCACCACTACCGTTAGACACTTCAGAAGCATCCACCACTTTCTCAACACGTACATCCACAGCACTTCATCCAACCTGAAGCTCACCTCTGCCTCAAACACCTACACCACCACACCCGTACCAGCTACAAGTAGAACTACAACCAACTCACACACTCCAGCCCTTCTGGACTACCGTCCCATACCCATCTCCCTCATCTCAACACATTTGACTTATGCCATTACTGTTAGGACGAGGCAATTTTTAAAAGGTGTTTCGCAATCCATACCATTCCAGGATTCCATGAAGGACAGTCACATTAGAGATGGCTTTGATTAGGTGGTAAGAGGAGATGAGCTCAGCCTCAGGAATTTAACATGACAGTTCTCTTCTTGTTCTGCTTGACAACACCTTGCAGCACCAACCACGTGATGGCAACACAGCCAATATTTGGAACATTTCATTTTCTTTTAGACTTAGATAGTTTAAGAATTTTTCTTTACTATGTGCTTTATTCTGTTTTTTTTTTAAATTATATTATTACTCTTCCATATTTTATCTTCATGTGATCTACCTACATGTAAATAACAATAATTCTCAGTTTCTCGCTCCTGAGAACCAATCCTCCCACCCCTGTACTTGAGCAAAAGTACACCCGCACAGATTGCACAGTTGAAAGAAAACATGGCAAGCCCAGGCTGATAAATGTTCAACGGTAGTCCTAGAAAACATTTTGTCTCCCACCAATGCAGCAATATATATTTTGTTTGCATTGCAAGGTTGGTACGTTGTTGTAGGAGGGGCGGGGGGGCTGCAGTTTTTGTTTCTGTGAGAAGATGGCAGAAGCTTCCCCTGGACAGATCAGCCACTGGCAAGGCCAAGGCCACCAGTAACTGCGATAGTACCTCTGTGATAAATAAATAACAGCAGCTGGGAGAGAGGAGTGAGAACATTTGAGGCAACCCTGCAGACACCAAGGTCAGGGTAGAAGGAAGGGGAGGATAGCAGCCAGGTGCCAGAGCAGAGATTCCCCTGCAGTTCCTGGTGAAGGCCATGGTGAGGCAGGCTGTTCCCCTGCAGCCCATAGAGGTCCACAGTGGAGCAGATATCCACCTGCAGCCCATGGAGGACTTCATGCTGGAGCAGGTGGTTGCCCAAATGAGGCTGTGACCCTATGGGAAGCCCACGCTGAAGCAGGCTCCTGGCAAGATTTGTGGACCCGTGGAGAGAGGAGCCCATGCTGGAGCAGATTTGCTGGCAAGACTTGTGACCCTAAGGGGTATCCACAACAGAGTAACCTGTTCCTTAAGGACTGCACCCTATGGAAAGGGCCCACGTTGGAGCTATTCATGTTCAACTGCAGCCTGTGAGAAGGACTCACATTGGGAAAGTTTGTCTACCATGGGAAGGATCCCACATGGAGCAGCTGAAGAGGAAGGTGCAGCAGAGACAACATGTGATGAACTGGCCCCAGCCCCCATTCCTCATCCCCCTGTGCCACTGTGGAGGAAGAGTTAGAGAATTCAGGAGTGAAACTGGGTCTGGGAAGAAAGGGCAGGTGAGGGAAAGTAGGTTTAAGATTTTTACCTCTCATTACCAAACTCTGATTTGATTGGCAATATAATATATAAATTTCCCCAAGTCTAGCATGTTTTGCTTGTGATGACAATCTGTGCATGATCTCTCCCTGTCCTTATCTCTATCCTTTCATTTTATTTTCTTTCCCCTGTCCAGCTGAGAAGGAGTGACAGAAAAGCTTGGTGGGCACCTGGTGTCCAGTCAGGGTCAACCCACCACACCAGTTATGGCCCCATAACTGCATATATTTAGTTTTTCTGCTGCTCTGAAAATAATCCCATTCATCTCAGATGACAATTCTTTCAAGATCATGCCTTCATCAGTGAGTTAACATCTTTAACATAATGCACTCAGCTTCATTTTTTTTAATTCAGAATGTGCAGCTGGACAGGGTTTTGTCTGGGACTTCCCTGTACTCACATTTGACTATCTGACTCCGATTGTCCCCAGAATCCATGTGGAAGGCCTGGAACTGGTTTGGACCTTTAATTATGGCATACATCCAGTGACACTTCTTTTCAGATCACTGTTGATTGCTCCATTTCTGTCTCTATGCATACTCTGCATCACTTGATTCTGTGACTTTTCTATGACCTACTACGAAATCTTCTCCCCATGATCCTTATCCTAGTTTTCTGAAAAGAAAATTCTTTATCTTTCTGCAACCTAGGCTGAGGGTCTTTGGGATTCCTTCAAAGACCTCAGTGTCTCTCACATGCCATTTACATTCTGGATCCAGCTAAGGAGGAAAAGTGCCAACACTCTCCCTGCTGCAGCTCACCTGTATTTGTTGCTATAGGCACAGATTTCCATCTCCAAAACCTGTCATATGCACCTACTGGGTGCCAATTTGTGTACTTGGTGTTCAGCCCTACCCTCTTAGTAAAAGAAAACATCCACACTCAGATTTCAATTAGACTTGACAAGATATCATAACTGTTGCTACAACAATTAAAAATTTCTCCATTCAAAAGCACAGAGCACGCTATTTAAAGAAGTCGCAGATGGACGAAGGCAGAATGCAACAGTCGCTCTATATCATTTTACATTACCTAGAGAAACTGTTCATGGACTTTTAAAAATTTAAAGCAGAATATAGAACATAAAGATAAGGTCTAAATCACGATTATATAGACCGTTTTGTGTAGCATAAATAATCAACACTTAAGATAACATTTCAAATTAAATAAATCAAGCCAATTACTTACCATTGGCAGCCTGGACTGAAGCATCTGGAGATCATCATAACCATAGATCTGCTTAATAACAGAGAAAAACACAACACCATTATAACACTTTTCTTCAGAGCTGACCAATTTGGAGCTTTAAACAGAGTTTAACCTAATCAGTCTATTTTAAAGGTGGACTGCTATAGGTCACATTGTGTCATCACGATGCACTGTAGTACATTAAGGCTCATAAAGCTAAGCTTTAAATGGTTTGTCACTCTATAATTTCTTGGTAACAGCAGTCCTCCGAGGACAGTTTCACTGTCCAATCTCGAACACTGTTCTCACAGATGCACCATTCATCACCTTGTGAAAAATTTACAGGGCATTCAGATTAGGGAGTAAGAGCAACAGCCGCCTTGTCCACAATCATTACTTCTGTGAAGAGCAGGATTTAGGATTTGTTGAGCAGACCAGAAAGCCACCTAAGGTACTCCCTTGCACTCGGTGTGATACAGAAAGATGATCAGAAGGAAGTTTTGGATTAAAAAAACGTAATCAAAACCATGTTGATCGATGTCAGACATCAAAAAGCTACATGCAGTCTTTCCAAGTATGACAGACAGGACACATGGCACACTGCAGCCCTTACTATAGTAACACAAACCTGAACAAGTCTAATTTTACTCAAAGGGCCTAAAATCTGATGCCACTGAAGCCATAGCAACATGCATGTTTAGCTTCAATAGAAGCCAAAACAGATCTGTACCAACAGTTCTGCAGTTTACTATAAACTTTAAACCTCCACTCAATATATTTTTTATGTACTTCAGCATTTGGAACTGAATTCGAGGTGCAACACGTGCCAACGGAAATGCCTTGGCATAGACAGCAGCAGGTCTGGAGGGCTCACTTGCACAAAGGCTTTAGCAATAAAGGACAGGAACAATTAAATTGCTTACTGGGTAGGCAGGCAGAAGTCCTCCAGGTCCCACAATATACTGGTTATGCAACAAGGGAGGTACACCCTGGGGCAGGTTTGGGGGAGCTTTGCCTGTAGAATCAAAATACAGAGACTTTAACAAGCCTTCAGAAAAGAAAAGGCTTCAGCAGTGAGACAAGACAGCTCACAAGCCCTGCCGGCTGCACTGCCATAGCTTGTAAAGAGCAGAACTAAGCAGAATAATTTTGTACTAGTTAATGAAAACAATCAAAATAGCCTTAAAAATTTAACCACATCTCAAGGAAAGAAAGCACGGGCTACTTAAAACAGTTCCATCAGAGAACAGTCTGATTTTGTCATTTACCTTGCCCAAGAGGATTAAAAGAATTAAAAAAACTCCTTTCATTAGTCCTCTCCTGAAGGCAAAACTCAGGCATCATTCTCAACCTAGGAGAGCAAATTCTCTCATTTTCTGCTCTGTCAACACATTCCCCCTTGTGGGTGACTTACTGCGTCTGAGAATAGCAAAGAGAAGACGACTAAAACAATGTCAGTTGCCTCCATGAAGCAGTGCTAAGAAGCAGAAGAGTAAAAAATAAATGCACTTTGCCGAGTCATCAGAGGCTTCATTTATCAGTTATGGGAATGAGAAATGAGAAATCTTTCCAGATGATCTTAATATTTAAATCACCCAACTCCCTTCACAGGAATTCCTTTTAGAAGTTCAGTTCGATTAGAGAAGCAAAAGAGAATTTAGCATTGCTTCCACTTCAGCGCAAGAAGCCCCCCCACCTTCTTCCTCTGTGAACACTTTTTCTGAAGTGCTATTTGCTATGAAATGACCCAGACGTTTTTGCTTTCTGTGGATGTGGCAGTAGGGACGTGCCATATGATAACGAGGACACTGTCAAATGAATTCAAGTCAGAGAGTAGACTGAAATTCAAGCTAATGTGAACTCACAGCCTAGAGCTAATCACAACTTGGCATACAAACTGGGCAAATCTCTAGCTCAAAACTTCCAAAGTCAGAACTGCTCTGGTGCCTATTTATAAAGCTCTCTGAGGATGGAATGCACTATGTAAATGCCACATAACACCCTAATGAATACTTCGAATACACGAAGCCAGGAAACTAATTTATAAGTAGATAAAGCACGGTGAAAATGCTAGTCAAGAGAGTGGATTTCTTAGCATAGTTATGGCTGGTGAGATGCTCAGATAACAGCCCTGCTGACTGAAGTTCTTAGTCTATCCATGTAATCTGTTAATAATGCCAACCTGAAGACACTAAGGGAGCTGCCCGTGTGGTGGCAGCCGGTATAGACACACTTGCAACACTCAGGCCAAGGCTGTTTGTAGTGTTCATACTGCTTGCCATGCTGACAACTGAAGAGGTGGTGCTAGTAGCTGAGGTTGAAGCAGTTGAAAAGGTTGTGGAGGGCTGGAGCGAAGTTGAGTTCTCAACACTAGTGTGCTAGAAAGGAGACAAAAGAATGAGGATCACAGAGCAAATAAACCACAGTGGAAGATGCTGGGGGGAAGAAAAAGGAAAACCAAAAAAAAAAACCCCATCAATCTTCTAATTAACAGCTGCACATGCAAAAGATAGGCATTTTCTATACTCAAGTAAGCAACTAAGTTACATGCTTGCAATTTTTACATTTTCAAAGAAAACTGTTACGAACATTAAATTCAGACTGCTATATCATCACAAAATTATACCCCAGTAACTCCAATGTCACTCATTGCATTACACCTCGCCCTTCTCTTCTACACTCCTTTAACCTAGGACTTGCTATGTAAAATAAACTCCCATATACCTCCAAGAGACAGTATTTGTTTTCAAAATACAGGACACTGGTATTGAGATTTCCTCTATGCACTTGTGAAATTTAAAAGATTGAAACTGTAGTACCCCACAATGGAGTCAATGTGGTAAACTCAAATGCAGACCAGATGTACTACAGCAACATGATGATAAATGAATTCCTGGTTTGAATTCAGCACAACACAGTGTCATCAACACACATAAGCCAAAACAACTCTTACAACTGAAAAGAAGGGCATTTTGGTAAGCGTGAATTTTTAAGTTATATATTCAGCCGGGATGAAGCATTACAAACCAAAACACAGACAAAAGGAAAAGTAGTAATCTACCTGCACACCCCAGCTGGGATGCACAGTGGTATCCCACCACAGAACAAGGCAGTGTCTCTCTGACTCTCTGCAACCTCATCTAGAACTCCATGTTTGCTACTATTTGCCTTGTAATCTCAAAAGCATTAAATACACATGTGACAACAATGCCACATGGAAAACTCTAAAATCATCTGTCATGAAGCACGTGTCATGACATGGATCATTCCATCACCTGCATTTTGCCATCTAACCTCTCCAGTAGGGATTGCTAATAGCCCACATTTTGGATCTGTTTCAGACAGCCACTTTTAAAGATTCTTTTAAAAAAAATTTCTTTGTTACAAGAAATTATTTTGCTCTTCCACCTCCCCTTGCTGGCACAAAAGTTTCCTCTGCAGTTGTGTGACTGGCAAGTCTCTGTAAAAGCTATTCCTGATCTAGCACAAATCACGTGTGGTTAAGACATTTTTTACCACTAGAGGGCTGGCTGTCCCTCTTCCCTGAAACAACGCTCTTATTTGGGTTCTGAACATACTGAGCCCAATGAACCTTATGAGAGGTCCTCCATCATCAGATAAACTACATGCCAAATACCTGTTTAAATGCAAAGGGACTTACTGCATGTGATGTGCTTGAAGATAATACTGAGGCAGGAGAGAGACTGCTCTGATGACTGGAAAGGGAGCTAGAAAGAAATTGCAAAGTATTAATAAAATGAAATTTTCCTAGAACTATTTTAATATACATATGTATGTGTAGGTAACAGGTTATTAGTTAAAGAAAAATAAACTACAGGTGTGTCTATAAAGACGGTGTGTGTATACACACACACCCCGACTGGCATTCTTCCCTTCAATAAATATCCTACTACTGTTTAATGTAAGCTGAAATACAAAGCAAGAAGAATCTAAACCAGAATTTATTTGTATTTATCAACTTACTGTATTTTCAGAAAGACAATAATTACTTCAGGAATTACGTAGCAATGAGCCCAAAACAAAAAGTTCACCAGAAAGTGGTTCACACAACACATGGCTTTTCTCACTCTTCGTGAGCAGCTGCCACTGTCTGCACAGGGCATAAGTACCACTTAGATGAGGGAGCACTTTGGTTTGACTCACTATATTATTTCTCACATTTTAACCTGCATAACATTACTTTAACCAATTAGAACTGCAGGTATTTGGCCCATAACTCTGCCAAAAGCCCCAACACATTCTCAAAAGACAGGGCTCAAAGACCAGCAAATGAAGAGAATCCGTGAAAGGCCCAAAATTAGCCACGTCACTAAGAATCTGGCAATTTAATCAAGGCCAGTTCATATGCCTACACCCCATCAACAGCCCCTGCCTCTTTGAAAAGATGAATCAGAACTGTGAGTTCAGTTTTATACACACACTGTAAAACACAAAAATAAAGAATCCCCTGCTGAAACACATCTGCAGGTAACTTAGTTTCAGGAAGCAACTCTGTTTTAGCAGCACACTTCTTCCCTAGCTGACCAGGACTGTGAACTTCTGGCAGCAACAGCAATGTCAACATTCATTTGCAACCCAAAGATCAGTAAAAGTCTCCCTGAAAAGTGACAAACCAGTTCTTGAAGTTGCACACTGACAAAAGTCATACCCTACATTTAAGTTCAAGAATATAACCTACAGTACTCTGTGGAACAAAAAGAATGAATGCTGAACAGATGTAAAAAAAACAAAGCAGAAAAAAATATGCATAATTTGGTGCTCAAAACCCCCTCCTCATGTGAAATCCGAAGTAAGACAGATCCTAACCTTAATACTTCAGCATTCTCTATGGAAATACCTATAAGAAATTGCAACAGTTTTCATAACAAAGCTGTAGACTTAATTACACACCCTAATTTAAGGGTAAAACACTTTGGGAAGCTCTTCAGGGTGTGGGAGCAGGATAATCTTTGGCAGTTTCATAGATAAATTTTACTTCAATTCTTTAAAAGTGTTTCTCATCTTCAAGAATTACAGTGACACTACTTCAGGCAGAAAGGAAAGAAACAGTATAGTTTTAAGCCATTCCCTCACCTACTCTCCCCAGCCCTTCTAAGACACCTTAACTCACCACCTGACCTACGGCAGAGACAGAGAAGAGCTGTTAATGCAACCAAGTCAGACATGCTTGGAACTCAGGCAATTACTTTCCATCTTTTCCACAGCACTTGGTATCTCCTCAACAGCGTCAACCCTTCAACTAAAGTTTCCTCTAATGTACACAGCTTTTAAACTAACAAGTGTGGGGAGATTATATTTCTCATGTGGATGGAATAATCCTTGTTGTTTATGTATTTACCATTTTACTCAACAGAAAGCATTAGTGTATTCAAAGAGAATTAACCATGTCCTAGCTGTAAAACAAGAAAAAAAAGCCACGGTAGCTCATCAAATAAATTTTTTACATTAAAAATATAACTCAACTAGTTTAGTCTCAGGGTGTCACCTGCCTGAGAATGAATTTCAAACAACAGGCACTGAGAAAATCAGACAGCTACTGCAAATGAGCTAAGCTGTGCTCAATGCACTTCCAGGAATACCAATCCGATATTTCAAAGTTTCTCAAGGAAATGTCTTAGAAGAAGAAAACACACACACTTTCCCTGTGAATTATTTCTAGTTTTTAATTTTAAGAAATACATATGTGAACAAAACTACAATATATCAAAATTAGCCAGGAATAAATTGTTAAGGAATGATTTCAAACATACGACACTCAACAAACAGCGGGCACCGTGGACAAACCAGGAAAAACTAACTGGGGTATCAATTCAGCTAATTTAGCTGGCAAGAGCCCCTTGAAACAAAAAGCCATTTACATACCACAAAAACTTGGGTGCAGCAGCTGCTCAATCATTAAAAGGTAGCCCAAAGCTCATACTTTGCAATCAGAAACATCCTAATTACAGTTAACATTAGAAAAGGGGACCTTGGTGTCTGACAGCCCCCATGAGCAATCACTCTTTCATTTGCTCTTTTCCCACAACCAAACCCCTTTCAGTTTATCACAGCTCCTACTGTACCTGCTTAGCTGGGAAAGTGAGCTGCTGGCCAGGTCGCTGGGCGGGGGCAGGGTGGGCAGCGCTGCTGCGTGCTGCGATGCTGAAGGCAGAAGCGGAGCAGTCGTGGGTACCACACCAGGCAGAGAACCAGCAGAAGGCAGTGAGGGAGAAAGCTCTGTCTTGGGCGCTGAAACTGATGAAGTAGCTGCAACAAGTTAAAAAGAGGCATTAAAAAACAAATTCCAGCATACCTGACATCTCAGCCTGGTTTGAGTAACACCCCCTTGGTTTAAAAAAACCTGACCATTCAGAACCAGTAACAACATGAACCAATCTGGCGCTTTTCAAGGCACTATACAAATCTACTTTTACCTACAGCTCTGCTTTTTGATTCCAAACAACACAGCACCTTTGATGACCAAGACTGATACCGCTGGAGAACAAGGGCACATAAGTTTATCAGCATGGACAAATGTATAATGCAGAAGAATAAAAGAAGGTTCAATAAAAGGCCACAGTTGAACACAGCATTATGCATTTTTAATGGCTAAAGAATTGTCAACTATTGACTAACTTCATTTGACTTAGATATAAGTGTTTAGACTTAAAGCCACTTTTCAGGCTGCCCAGAGTAAGTCTTGTTTACCACAGACGTGCCTTTCCAAAGACACAGTATACTGTCATAAAGAACTGAACAACTCTAATGCCTAACAAGGTTCCCCAGCTTTTTCCACATTTATCCCTTGTGCTGCAAAGATAATATAAAGAATTAGAGGCACTCACCCACCAATAAAACTTAAAGAAAGCTGAGCCCTGCCTTCTGTTGGGCCCTGATTCCATACCACATGTGAGACCACCACCCAGTGGATCATTACTAACTCGCAATGCATGCGGAAACAGTTTTAGAAAGGTCACCAAACTAATGTCAGATACATGCTTGAAAGTTACACATTACAGTTTGTCCACATTATTAGTCTGGTTTCCTTGCTAAATGACCCCCATCAGGTTGCTGGATCGGGTGCTATGCAAAGAGAAATCAAGACGTTTTTGCCTTGGCAATAAATATGAGGTTAACTGGCAACAGAGAAGGAAATCCAAGTGACAAACAGAAGCCTAGTTATGAAGGCAGCAACTATATCACTTGATGCCTCCTGTTAGGATTCATATGAAAATAAGTTAACATTTACAACTCAACATATTTAGAGCAAGGTTCCCTTCTTGAAGTAAATGTCCTCAATACAAAGGGAAGAATCATCATCATCATAAAGACCCCTTACAAGATGTGCAAGACAGAAAACTAGGAGATGAGTAGGGTGGTCAGAATTATAACACACCAATCATGCTTTGAACTGGGGTTTGGGAAGGAAGAAATCTGGATATTAAAGAACAAAAGTAAAGATGAGAAAAACAACTAAGAATATTACTGGCATACAGAGAAGGGAAAAAGGTCAGTACTTTCAAAAGTTAAGAGAATTTCCAAATAGTTTGGATACATGAAAAAGGTGCATGGAATAAGACTGATTCCAGCCTATGTGCGTGAGACACAGAAAACAAGTGTTCTCAGAAGAGAATTGGCATGGAAAGAGGGACTAGTAAAGCTCTTATAGAATAAACACAAAAACACTAGAAATTCTCAGATCTTTGTCTTCCACAACAAAGAGACAAGTCCTGTAGGGTATTTTTCATAAATTGTTTGTTAATTCTGTACATGAGAGTAATAAAATTTTCAATTTGAAAAGTTGTCTTTGCATATAGCAATCTTTTAAATTGGTAACTCTGAGCACACACACCCTCCTTGCTCATTTAAACTGAACTTAGCACTAACGAAACATTCTTTATAGGTCTGAACACCCAACTTCTTTCTATTCAGAAATATGAAAAAAAGGCTGTCCCACTAATGACCTACCTGAAGATACATTAAGGATAGACCTAAAATTGAAGTGTTGGAATTTCAGACTGTTAATTCACAATACCGCCCTTGAAAACACTCACAGAACAGCTCAGAAAGGTCAGAAGAGTGAATACAAATACAATGATTATTTTAGCTCCAGTAAGAGGGTGGTACAGGTTCTACAAGTGAAACACCATACTAAAAACAGGCCAAGATGAAGATAACATTAAGGTTTGCATCAGAGTCAGTGCTGCATTACTGTTACTCCACGCACGGCAGCATGCTACCCAGCATGTTGGTCACCCTTACTCCCCACAGGGTCCTAACAGGGCATCAGTAGCACTCAACCCAGTCAGGTGCATTCAAAGAATGCTATTCACAGCTTCCCATCAGGGAACTGGAAAAACTGCTGAGGAATTTTATATCAATTTTTAATTTTCTATTTTTAGTTTACATTAATTTTATATTTTCGCAGAAAAATTCAAAAGGAAAGGAGCAGCAAAGCAGCTTCTCTAATTCTAAGAGTGCTTAGGTTTGTAAATGTAATAGGCCTGCTTTCATCCTTCAGTTTTACTCAAGCATGCACTATATTCTATGCAAGTACAAAATAAACTCAAACAGGTCAGCCAAAAATTAGTCAGTGAGACCAATATAAAACCTTGAAACAGATGTCACTGCTAGAGTTGCACGTGCAGCAAGTACTAAGGAAAGACCACAGAGTCCTGTGCACAACCAAGCTTTGTAAACTTACTGTCAAGAGTTGTCTGTGTTCTAATACTGCTGTGACCATTCTGTAAACAAAGGAGAAATGAATGAATAAATCATCTTGGAGGTATATTAAATTTTCAAACTGAATCACACTTTGAACATGCTTCATGCAAAATTCTATATTCACTCTAAGTTGAAAGACAAAAAAGGCAGAAAATGAACTTGTTACTGCCTTTAACAAAACTACAAAACAGTTCAAGTGCAAGGTGTCCTGAATATACAGAAAACCATACACTGCCCATACTACACCCATAAGCAGGAGATCTTCCCATGTACTTTATTTAACAAACTTCAGGTTCACACCCATATGAAATAAAGAATTGCATTAACATATAGGAAATGGTTGTGCTTTTGATCTAATGCAACTCACAATTTTAACTATCCAAGTTACACAGAGACGCCAATTTTTTTCCATTGAAAGATAAGACTTGAGAAGCACCAGTTGTTTTTTGGATAACGCTGGAGTACAGAAGTGGATAGTCTATGCTTGATCCTCACCAGTACATACGAGCTAGTGCAGAAGACAAGTGTGACTGAGCCATTACATAACAAAGGCCAGAAGTAAATCAACTTACAAACTCTCACAAGTTCATTAAACATTTCATAAATTACGTTCTCTTAAAACAAACCTACACTCCATATACAAAGAGAGTTAGGTATTTTTCAATCTCTCAAGAGAGATCCTCTGTCCTATGTTGGATCTATGCTTTTTAAAATACAACATTCAAATAATTCCCAGTGGTATTTAAATCCAGCAAAAGAGTGAGAGGCCATAAAAACTTTGGGATCTATTTGCTAGAAACCATATATATTTAATAATAATCCACCATTGGATAAAAGTTACAGCAAAATATCATGACTAATAGTTACATACAGAGATAGCTGCTTTTTTAAAAGCTAAGCTTCAGGGAAGTATAACGTTAAGTCTTACTAAGAAAAAAGGTCAAACAGCAATTGAAAATGTCAAAACCTATAAAATCAGAGGCTCTGGTATCCCTAACACATTGTGGCCGAAAACAGCTGCACAATAGGAAAAGTAAAAGCAAACAACAGGGTGGGCTTTGGAATCAAAAATACCTCTTGGCTTGGTTAAAAGTATTAACATGGCAGGGCAAAGCAAGTCTATCATGGATACGAATATTTCACTTATTTGAAGGTCTTATTTCTAAAATTCACTCACCGTAACTACAACAGGCGTTGATTCAGGCGGAGCCATGGAGCTTTGGTACGCTATCCTACTATGCACAGAAGCCTGGTCATAGGAGGAAGTCGTTGTTACTGGGTTAGTGCTCTGAGATGAACAGGACACACTAGAAGAGGTGACGGCAGAGGTGGTGTAGGTAGACTCCTGTACTGTATTGGATATCGTCAAAGAGGTATTCAAAGGATCACTGGAAAAAGTAAAAATTTTTTATCATCTTGGTAAACGACATGTCAAACACCTTCATGAAAATATCAGCTCCTATACAGTAATCTAGAACTACCTTAAACGTGCAGTCCAATCGACATTATTTATACTCAAAAACCTAATCATGAAAAACGTTTACTATTTTGCTTCGGTCCCCAGTAATCCCCGTTTCAAAACCATTGGCTGCACTAAGCATCTTCCTACCACCAGCCCAACCAAAAACAACAGCTTACATAAAAACACTTTTCAGTCATGTAAATATATTTCTACCTTCTCAAAGGATAAAATAATGATTATAATAGCTCTTTTTTAAACAACTAGATCCATAAAGCCTAGTACGTGATGAGAAACACAGTCCCTCTTTATAATAGAATTCTCATGTTACAGTAGCAGTCTAACTGAATGAACTATACAAAGAGGAAAAAATACTTCAAAACATGCTGAAATGTTTTTAAATAGCTTAAACCATTTATAGATCTAGAAATTAATGTGAAAGTTAATTTATACAAGTATCTCTGAATTAACTTCAGGAAGCTCTTTACTGAAGCCAATTTTTGAATGAATAAGGAAAAAAAAGGGTTACTGGTATGTTGGTATTATCATTGGTTCTTTTAGAATTTCAGTAAAAGCTTCTGCATACTGAAAGCCGGATGGTTTTTGCTTATCTCATAGGAGCATCAGATTTGTAATCTACTCCCAGTCTACCGACACACATATACGGCACAAGGGTCACCTCTCCTGGATCAAAAGCACAGAACTTCAAGTTGTGAGGAAAAAATCCTCCAACAAATTTGAAAATCAGGACAACTAAACATGAGAAAGCAATTCCATAAAGGTTATCTTCTTATAAGGTTATTTACATTCATGTCATCTCCACCTTCACATTGAGCCATCCAGAGAGGCCTTGATTGTCATTAGAAACGAAATTTCTCCTTTGAGATGCCATCCACAGAAAACACTTAGCCTTACCAGCCATCAAATTTCCCCCTCCCATCATGTGGTAATTCTGCCTTGATGTTTTTGGCACAAATTTTACCAATTAAAGACACATAAGAATGCACAAGGGGAACTCACACATACTTTACAGATTTTGAGTACAAGATATTGGTGGTTGCCTGGCTGGTATTCTCACTGCTGGAAGCTGATCCAAACTCTGGGAGTGCAGGCTCTGATCCAAATTCCAGAGCTCCAAACTGAACATTTAACCCTATCACATCTGCTGATCCAGGCATCTCCACTGCAGAGGCAGGAATCTTAAAGGAGGAAAAAAAGGCTATTATTTCATTGCATGCACTATCTGTATTAAAGACATCAATACAGACACGCTGTGCGCCCTTAACTACAAGTTACTTCATTTGCTGCCTCAGTCTCCACTGCTAACTACATCTGTCACAACCCCCCAGTTAACAACTCACAAATCACCTACATTCTTGTAACCTGAAAATCAATTCACTGATTTGGTGCCCTGATCTGGAGCTGAAGGAGTAAGCCATACTACTCTACAATATCAAAATGTCATTCGTGTCCATCCCCCTTCACCTAGCATTCATCTTGTGGCCTTACTAAGACAATCCAAAAATCACAGAATCATAGAATCATTTGGTTGGAAAAGACCTTTGAGATCACTGAATCCAACCATACCTGTCCACTACTAAAACAGATCCCCGAGCACCTCAGCTAGCCACCTTTAAAAACTTCCAGGGATGGAGACTCCACCACCTCCCTGGGCAGCTGTTTCAGTGTCTGATAACCCTTTTGGTAAAGAGGTTTTTCCTAATATCCAATCTAAACCTTCCCAGGTGCAACTTGAGGCCATCACCTTTCAACCTATCACTTGTCATCTGTGAGAAGAGACCAACACCCACCTTGAAACAACCTCCTTTCACGTAGTTGTAGAGAGTGGTAAGGTCTCCCAGAAGTCCCCATTTCTCCAGACTAAACAATCCCAGTTTACTCAGCTGTTCCTCATAACCCCTGTGTTCAAGTCCCTTCAACAGCTTCCTTCCCCTTCTCTGGATGTGCTCCAGCCCCTCAGTGTCTTTCTTGTAGTGAGGGGTTCAAGGTGCAGCCACACTGGAGCTGAGTACAGGGGAATGATCCCTTCCCCGCTCCTGCTGGACACACTAGTTCTGGCAAAAGTTATTGTACGCTTTTACATTTACTAAGTGGCCTGTCCACCACTCAATTACCCACCTTTGATGATGGAGCTATCCTCCGTTTCGGCGGTTTTATCTGTTTCTGCTGGGTTTGATGGGCAGCCACTGTCTGGTTATCCATAGATACAGTGGGGAGCTGTAAGATTTTGCTAACAGCTGTAGAGGTGTCCACTGGTGATGGCTCTCTGAGTTTTACCTGGGAGGAGAAGGACTCCAGCCCAGGAGGAGGAACAGGAACTGTTTGTGTTTGCTGTTGCTGTCGCTGGGCTAGCTGGCTCAGAACAGGGGATGGTTCAGGCTGGGTTTTAAAGTCTGGTCGGCATCACAAAAAAGAAATACCAAAATTGAAGCATTAACTCTGCTCTTCATGCTTCTACACTTTATAAAAGAATCTGGGTGACCTGACATTCTCAACAGCTATGATTTTACAGCATGTGCAAGTCTTTTAGACATCACAGAAGCTTCATATTGAACATTGCCACTGAAAAATTAAGGTCAATATCTGATATTCTCTACTTTAAAAAAAAGCTGTGGGCAAGCATTACTTAACTTTCTTCAAAAATATAAAAACAAACGTATCTACACAATCACGTAATACTATCACACATCAGTCCTCAAAAACCATAACTGATTATTTTAACCAAAGACAGCAAGTTCCACTACAATTAACTGTGTTGATAAATGAGATTACTTCCAAGGGGTCTGGAGTTGCAACTTTGAGCTATTAGGAGTTACGATTTCCTGCCCCTACAAAGGAGAAGATTTTCAACACAAATAGGAAGACATCTACCATCTCAATCTGGCTGAAAGTCAAGAGTCACTTGACACTGACAGTCTTCCCCTTTCATGTTTTCCAGATGCTGAAAGCCACACAGTGGCTCCAATCAATAGTAAACAGCTGTAAGTGATCCACAGCATATGGAATTTTTAGAGTTGTTGTGTGTAAAAGATAACTGCTATCAGATTGGTTGCTTATCTATCTAGAAATATATAGACACATACACGAGATAGATAAAAGAGCTATAACTCTTCACAGTGAGAATACTACTAGGAAATATGCTGCAAAAAACAAGCCTGCACAATTTTCACTGTTTCTAGAGTTTTACTCAATTAAACGAAATACCCATGCAATTATGAGACAAAATTAGTGACTTGCATCATTCTCAGACCGCTAGGGAAAGAACATTGGGATGTGTATTATTTAGTACTCATTTAAAATTCATGTAATGGTTTGAAGAGAAAAGTTTTGGGGAAAATAAGACAAAATATGGTCCAACTTTATACTCTACTAAAAGCAAATGAATGAACCACATCAAAAATAAGTATTTTCCAGGATTTGTTGAGATACAAAGTCACTTCAAAGTTCCCCTTAAAGATTCAAGCACATTAAATAGAAGATGTCATTACATGAAGGTTCAACAACTTCTGAAGATCCAATGACATTTATGGATAGGCTTGAGCCTACAAAACAAAACTTAGTTTGTGATATACTCAAAGTCTATTACCAGTAAGCGTAACTCTTAAGATGTTATAACCAATTGTATTATTGAGATTGCATTTTCTAGAAAAACTCTTTTATTAAGGCCATTTTCAACTGTTACTGCCATTAAGAAACCTTATGGGCTAGTAGAGAAGGAGAAACCTATGTCAAAGCACTTACCAAACGGACTAAGAACCGAGGACTGAGTAATGGGTGGTTTTAGATCCCAGGATGATATGGTCGTTGTGGTAGTGGTGGTAGAGTTGTTATTGTTTTGTTGGGACGAAAACTGACTCAACCCTGGAGACTTCAGCTGCTCCAATATTTGAGATCCGTTAGAGTTTGCCAATTGAGAGGATCCGAGTTCTCTGAATCCAGAACAAAGAACTGCAGACTACCAAAAGACAAAAAAGAAGGGGAAGAGTGGAGTTAAGTATTTAATAAATAATGTGAACACGACCATAGGATCAATGCCTACATCTGCCATTTGGCAGTAACTAAAATTACTTCAACAGTGGATTACTAACAAATGACCAATAAGAAATTCAGCAGTTATAGCATATGGTGAGATCCTCTCTGATTATCATTGTTTTAACTTCCACCACTGCGATTTGCAACAACACTGATCTACTTAAATCCAAGCATCTCAAAAGAGTGTATATTTACTAATAGTTGAATTGATTTTCAAAGAATAAAAATGTGCCCAATTTCAAGTCCTCACAATTGACTCAGAAGCCGACAGGTTTCCACAAAAAGTAGTCATATATGTGCTTTGAAATAACACATCATAGTTTTCAGACATGAAAATCTTCACTATAAACACACTACTTCATCCAAACTCAGCATGCAGTAAATGCATCTGCTTTCTACTCAAAAAATTAATACAAGTACTTCATGTAAAAAGAAAAACAAATTTCTTAATTCCATTCCTTCAACACTTGCAACCTGAATTTTACAAATACTAAAACATCTCATTAAATTATCGGTACTGAAAAAGTTGTTTAATCTGAAATATTTACTCATGAAGAAAATTTAGAAATCATAAGATAATTTTACCAGACTTTGAGGAGAATAGGAGTTTACACCACTGGAGCTGCCAGTTCCTGACACCATTTGGGTGCTGTGCTGAGAATTTGTGAAGACCAGGGCTTGGCCAAAGGTTTGTTGCTGTGCAACCTCGAAGGAACTGCCCTCTGTCTCTGGGGCAGACATCATAGGCTTTTGAAACAGCGTCACCAAATCAATGCTGCAAGAGAAAGCAAAGTTTGGCTGGAATAAATATGACAATTAGGCTACGCTGAAACTGAAACAAGCAGTAATGATACTAAAGCTCCCATATCAACTACAGAATTATTACTGGTAAACAGTCTTTTCTAATATTGATTGTTTGCCATACAAAAAGAGGTATAATAGAGGTTTTACCAGAAAGTAATATTCTGCTGGCTAAAAACTTCCAGTACAGTCAGAATACAAATTACATTTGCACTCTTTCCAAACATTATCAAATTTATAACATCATGTATCATAGAAACAACCTATAAGATCAATATAAGCAACTAACCAGAGAAAAGTCATAAAAGTTACATTATGCTTAAGTGGGTCCTGCCTGCAAGCCCATTATATATACTGATAATCCACATTCTCAGTATATCACACTGTCCCTTCAAAAAGGGGCAAGGAATCAAAGTCCTACCCCTCTATAGTGTGGGTATGAAGACAGCAAAGACTTATGTCACACATGCAGCAACTGAGTGAATATGTAATGACACAGAAGTCACAAGAGCAGCAAAAATAAGAGCTAAGTTTCTCAAACATATGCACGTATTGAAATTACCACACATAACTAAGCAGGATGAGAAATATGAATTTTCTTATATTAAGCATGGCTTACTAACCCCTACCACATGTTTAGCGCAGGTTTATCCAAGGAAAAGCAGACAATGAAGAACTCTACTGCAAAAATTCTGACTTCAGTTTATCCTAAATACACTGCAGGTTTAGGTTGAAGAGCTGCTTCCAGCACTTTTATTAGCATACAGTTCTTAATAGTCAAACCTTTCTTACGGCAAAGAAAAATAAATAAATACATACACACATACATAAATAAATAAAAAGCCCAAACCCCAAAACACCAGAATTTGAGTTGATGAACTGAGGTATTTTCTAACATAATTTGAGGGACATCCACTGGAATATTCGTATGAGAAAAATGAACATGGAAGCATACCACCTTTAGAAGGAAAGGAATCTAAACTGTACACCCACTGACACCACGCCTCCTCCACATTTGTATTACATAGAAAATTTTGCTGCATTCTGGGGTACGACAGCACAGCTGTATAAGGATATTTGGGACCATTAGCCCTACTAGTTTTCAGATCTTCTGCTATTCAACTACCAAAGTCCTCATCACAAATCCTTAACCCTCTCTCCTGGCACCTGAGGCTCATGCAGGCAACTGATGCCATATCATCACCAGCCAGGCATTTAGTGAAGACAAAGGCAAGGAAAGAAGAGAGCATCTTTTTTGGTTCTGTGTCTGAACTCTACATCACCAGTTAAGGCAAGTAATGCTTTTTTGTTAGAACATTTGCCAAAGTACTATGCTTTGAACAGTTACTGCAGCCACAGGGACAGGTTTTCCACTTTCTGGACAGGAAAGCCAGAGCTTCCTTGACAACAGCAGAAAACTTTTCTTCCCATCTGTTTTTGTTCTCTAAGCTGTCTTTCTGCAGAAGACAGGGTCTTCCCAATGATATGCTTATGGATTTGCTAGGTTTGTCTCCACTTATATAGTCAATAATAGATAACATAGGAACCCACCCATAAAAACAACGATTTGCAAGCCAGGCTTTCACAATCTCAAAATTAGCTTGAGCAGTCTCTGATCATGGTTGTCCTGTATTTAATTCAACATTTTGTATGTGCAACCTAATATTGATTCACCAAGCAGAAGGGCTTTTAAGGCACATCGAAAATGTGGAAGAGCAGCTTACCTTTGCCCAGGAGTCACGTGATTCTCAGCTGGAACAGAGGAAGCTGTGAAAACTTTTGTCTCGGAAAGCTGAGAAAGAGAAAGGGAGGAAAAAAGGGTATTTTAATCATACATATGCTTGCACTTCACTGCTGTAACAGTTGCAGAAATTCCACCTTGGTCATGCATTTCTAAAATAAAAGTAAAGTCAAACTAGTGCTAATACGCTATGACACAGCTCTGCTTAAAAAGACAAAAAACATGCAGTCCAACTTCAGAAAAGTATTCTCCACAGAATTAACTACCAATTTAATTAAAGTGTTAGGAAACTTGATCTACTGAACACTCACAAATATATCAATGTAACTACATCAGTTTGAGCAATAGTTTAACTGAAAAATATACCAGCAGAAAGCAATCAGCGTGACAGCTGGTATAAAGATACCTTGTGCAGACATAACTTAGGACTCCACAGAGCAGCTCTGACAAATCTTTTTGCAGAAGTCTAACAACACACCACTCTCACTCATTTCATGAATCCCAATGCAGCCTTGCACCCAGGTATGTACAATGCACTAGCATTCGTGGTGTCTTCTTGCCATTTGTGCTAGGGACAGCAATAACACCTTAAACTCATCACTCTGCAAGCAGGAGTTTGAAAACAATAATGAAGGGAGAACCATGTAATTGCTTATACCAGCATAACCAGTCAGACCATCCACAGCAGAAAACTGTTCTGCTTTCACCATGCTGTTACAATAAAGACAGACACTTCCACAGGCACCTGGGGAGTGGGAGATGGTTGGTTAGGGTTTTGGGAAGAAAAGGGTGATTTTGGTTTGTAGGGAGGTTGACTGATGGCCATTTTGGTTTTGGGGATTTTTTTTTGGTGGGGGGAAATAGTTCAAATAAAAACCAAAACAACTAGTTATCTAGCTACAGCTTCCTAGAGCAAATTAATTTCTATTGACAACAATAGTTGCAAACCAGAGCAGATCTTAAGCCAGTAGAGGTTAGGTTTATCAATATAAACAAATGCTCATATAAGGGTTATATGTTGAGTTAAATTTGCACAAAATCACCTTTGACTGCTTTGCTGTAGCTTTTTATTTAGACTAAAGAATAACTGACCTATTCAAACACTCGCATAGAATCCCTTTAGAATGTGACATTTGAATAAAACTCTTCCAGGAAACTATGCATTTTTAATTACATGCATTGCTAGCAGCCCAGTATTTTAACTTCATCTTTCTAGAACTCAACTCGGTTCTATGCATAATACTGCATCTCTGTGTACTAATAGAAACAGAGAAAGAAGATTCAGTACAAGCATATTTCCAATTAAAAAGGATGATTCTCTATTGTTCAGCCCTTTCCACATTGTATGTATTACTTCAGAACAACATCTACTGTACTTTTTGAGGTATTATGACATTCCAGCATTATATGGCACAAAGAGGTCAGATAATGGCATGAGCAGCAGCCTATGGTCCACAACCCCTTGGTTAAATATTAAATTCTTCGTATTGTCAACAATTTCTTCCAGTCACATAACCCAGGATAAGGCTAACTGCAGCCAAAAAAACTGATGAATCCTGAAAACTAAGAAAATCAAGGAGCCTTGTTTGAGTTTGTGACCACACAAAACCACACTTGACATATGAGAAAATAAATATTCTCTTCAAGTGAACCAGCAAGCAAAACCAAAGTCTCCAGCTACCAGCTCAGCTACATCAATGTTCATTCTACACCCTGTGGCAAACTCCCTGCCATAAGCTCCAATCAAGCACCTAATTCCAAAGTCTGCTGGGATTACGGCATTTGTCAAAACACATACTTTGTGCAGCCACAGATGGAAAGTTCTATTGCACAGGTGTATTTAGCATTTCTTAGAAGTAGCATTAGCAGTTCCTAACAAAAATGTTTGCCTTCATCAATTTTCTAGCAATTTGTATGTATTCTACTTCTCCCCTTCTGATAGTTATTGTAGTTAAATTTTATTTCCTTTAGCCAGGAGAAAATGATCACAATTTTAACAGGAAAACCCAGAGCCATCTCAGTACCTCAACATTTGTCCGTGCACTGAATATCCCTTTAACAAAATGCAACTTCTATTTTCAATGCAACCAGTTTCCACTCAACTTAAGACCAATGATGCTTGCTCAAAACTCACCTCCAAAGACAAACACCAGACAGGACTATTAGATCACAAAAATTTGATCCTCCTCAGGTCAAACCACATTAAATTTCACTCTCCTGCTAGTAACTTGTATCTGACTAGAGAACACCACACCAAAGATATTCTCCAGAAAAACACTTGGTCTTTATCCACAGACAGCAAATATATCAGCTTCCTTGGTTGATTTAATCATTAGTCACGCTGCTAAAACTCTGTTTATTACACATCTAAATGTGAGGCTCCATTTTTCAGCCACAGGTTCACATTACGCCTTTGTCTGCCAGACTAAAAACAGAGCCCATTATAAGCTAATAAGTAATCTTTTCAGATTCAGAACACTAAAAATCTCATTCTCAGGTACCTCTTCTATCAGTAAATAATTTTCTGCTATGTTCCACAACTTTTGTTTTCTAAAAGCAATGAATAATTGGCTGCAACACTTTAGAATCAAGTTCAGGAGAGTACACATACAGAAATATAAATCAAGAATGATTAAGAGACAGGGACGAGTGCCTACAGGCACTAAGACTAAAATAGCTTTTTTCTGCCACAACATCAGCCCTTTAGGAGATCATGCTGAGCTGTTCTTTTTTCACCATCCACTACAATTCTGAAAATTGTTCAGTAGCTGCTTTCCAGAAAACAGCCCTGTGTTCTGGAGGTGTGCCTTTATTCCTATAAAACAAATGGGCACTTGGCTATACTAAAGCCTTTTTCCTTTTTCAACACGTCAGGCCTAGCAGAGGTCCAGATTTCTCTGCATGACTGGCTTACTTTTAATTGCCATTCCAATAATTTTTGGATTTCCCACACATTTTATTCATCAGTGATTCTATTTATACTTCCAAATCATTGATAAAGACAATAGATGGTATCTGGCCTGGGACTGGATTCCTTTACAGCCATCTTAGAAAGGCCCACGTTCAGTAAGAGTCCTCCTGTAAAAGATTTGCTGAAATTCGCAAGGCAGATTTTAATCCACTTAGTGGTTTTTGTGATAATGCATAATTACTTTTAGAACAAAATATAGATATCAAATCTCTTACAAGGACATATTCTACCTTCATAGTTAACTTGTAATTTACTTTGAGATCAAGATCAAGTTTATCTGAAGTGCACCTATTTCCTATAAAACTATACTGGATGGCACAAGCTGTATTTTCACACTTCTGTTTTTTTAAATCAGATGATTCAATTTTTCCTTTCATCCCAGGCATGTTTTGGTCCAATTTGTCTGCAGTTCACCCTTCTACTAACTCTTCCTTAATATCAGCACATGAACAAACTTTCCCCTAGGTTACAGAGATTTTTGCAGTGCTTAAAAATTAATAAAAATTAACAACAGGCTAGAGATTTCATCGGCTGTTCTTTCAAGATTCATGTGCAATTTAGTCAGGTTGAATAATTAATTTAAAAAATTCTATCCCTAGTAAGCCTTGTTGAACACTCCTCTTGCACAACGGATGTTGTATTGTGCCAGCACCAAATACAGGTGAAAAACAAGGCCAGAAATTTTCACTGTCCTTATCTCCTAGTCCACCTCTAGCACATATGGCAGAAATAGAGGACAGTTTAAAAAATATGCCAGATTTTGATGCCACCAACTGATCCAGAAAACCCGGGAGTCTTAGAGTTCAGTCTTCTTGAAAGACATAGCCTTCTCATCAGGTAAGGGTGGAGGTTTGTATCTGTTACACAGCACACTCACACATTTCTCGTGGTAAGAGGGACATGCTACCCTAGAGGAGGAGGCAAAAGGGATGACTTCTGGGACAATTTCTTACTCTTCTGAAAATAAACTTGTTATAATGGATACTCCTATAAAAGACTAAAAATTTCTTAAAAGCTTCTTTCTATCTCATTTCTTTTCTGAACTGCTTAAGCTTTAATACAAGAATTGAAAACCTAAAATCATAAATGCGATTTTCACAAAAGCAAAATATTCTGCAGACATGAAGACAATCCTTGCCTAATAAAGAATGAGAACCAATGTTGTTGTAGCACTTCAGACAATACATCATAATGAAACAACAGGAATGGGACAATTAAGGGCTAACGTCAGCATCCTACCTGCTTGGGTTTTTTGGTACTAAGAACATGAAATGGATTAAATGGAACAATTATTCAGATTTTATATTAAAGGCATCAAATAAGGAGTCTAAAGTTGATAGTAAGCTTCAACACAATTACATAAAAGTTTTGTCATAATATGGGTTTAAAGCCCTACACAACAGCAGAGGGAAGTATGCAGCTAACAACCATCCCCACTGAGCAGAGAACTATAATTCACAAATACTTCAATAAAACTTACAGTTTTATTATCTGTGTATTGTCCACCCAGCAAGATAAAATAGTATTTCCTGATTCAATTTCATTTAAAAAATAAGTTTATCTAAACAGATACATTTTAAACAGGAATTACAGCAAGAAACACAGTAAGAAATATCATTGCATGCATAGAGCAAAGTATTACTTCAAATATTTAGTTTTTGAAGACAACGCAGAAACTCTGGAAAGGGTAAATAAGCAATCAATCTATCCAACAAAGTACACTTACATCTTCATTCCAGTCTTCTGCAGTCCATTCTTCTATAGAGTATTTCCATGCTCCTATTGTAATTTAGGGAAGAAAAGAAAACAGTTACAAGATAAAAGCACAACATCATATTTCAATTCTTCTGGTTTATAAGCAAACCGGTTTTCATTACCAGCAGAACACAAAGTGAGGAGATGGTGGCTGGAAAAATGGGAAGCTCTAGAAAACTGGTCTGCAGATGTAAAATTTGGGGAGGTTGTCTTTTTTTTATACTTTAATTTCTAATTTTCGGAACTTCTTACCTACTATAGTACCAGACATAATTTGCAGGAATGCATGTCTGCAACCAGTGACTAATCCCAAACACTGGAAGAACTTCCTCCTATGTCCCCGATGACAGTGAGATGTTACTCAGCCCTCCCCAGGGATCTCCCAATTTCATGCCCAAATTCATACAGAGCCAGAACAAAACACAACCACAACACCTGCTCTGACATACATAATCCTACTTTCAACATACTCAAATTCAAGACCCAAGCTATGACTCTACAGGCTCCCTTCCAACCTGTTAACTCCCTCCTCAGGGCAGAACAACCACAATCCCTTCCCCAAATACAGCATTTTTATTTTAAAACATATATAATTCACTTAATGGCAGCAGAAGAGTCAATAAGTTTCCACTGTAGTGGCAACACACATCTTCCTGTAACTTCTGCAGAGTTTATTTGGAGAACACTGGAGCACAGCACGCAGTCCACTGCATGTGGCAATGGGAAGACTACAGGAAACTATCTTACAGATGCAAAAAACTGATCCCTTCCATAGGAAGCAGCAGGCAGAGACATGCAAGAGCAATAAATGAAAGGCCTTGCCCACCAACAAAAGCACAGGGAAGGTTAACCCAGCAGCCACCACAGTTTTCCTTTAAACTACATAACCACAAGCAAAGAAAGCGCCAGCAGTAAAGTTCCTGCTACCATCACCTTTTATCAAGTACAAAAGTAGAACTACTGCTTTAATCATCTTCCTTTTACTTAACCAAAAACCCTCTGAAACACATTCATCCAGAAACAAGCCTCCTGAAGACAGCATCACATCCAGCTCACACTAATGCCATCACTATGTGAGCACACTCTTTTGTACTCTCTTACGAACCAGCACCCTGGGCAGGGGAGGGTCGAAAGGCACTAACCCACTGAGGCAAACAGGACTACCACAGACACACACACGGTGCGGAGAAGAGGGTTATACTCTGGAATCCAAAATTATTCAGCAGGTCCAGAGCAAGGTAACATCCACGCTGTGTTGGCTCTGTGGAGCAATACAGAGTTGCCTGAAGCATCTCATGCCCACATTTTACCAAACTGTCCCTAACCAAGAGGTTTCTATATGCTGCAAAATATTGAGACACTTGAAAAATAACTAATAATCACATCTGAGCACAGAAAAATACTACAATGCCTCAGATTTCTAATCCACACATTCCCACAGAAGTTCTGGAAAGGAGGAACAGCCCAATGAGCAGCAGCTGTTAGAGAAGCAGTTGATTTTTTGTGTCCCTTCTCCTGACCAGCACAAGATCCCTTCCTCTGATATTTCTTCTTTAAAGAAATACATCCTGGTTCTTTCTTTACATCCTGTAAAGAAATACATCCTGATAAATACATACTGGTATTTATCTCCCATCAGTCAGAGCAAGGCCTGCCTCTGTAGAAGACAAAACTCATGTTCTTGCCAGAACTCCTAACAACAGAGCTCGAAGTCTGCTAAAACAAACTGGAAAAGAGCTCAGACAAATTACACCCAACACTTGAGCATTCCCCACCACCTCTGGAAGAGCAGACCTGTTTGGAGTAATACTTGGGACATCTTCCTGACAGTCAGTTTAAACATTTATTTGTCGCTCCTATTTATGACCATGGTTCTGTGCATTTTCTCTTTATCAATACCGAACACAATCCTTCACCCTTTCATTAGTAGTTTATCCAAATTGCTAAGTTTATTAATATCACTTACAAACACTCTGCCTTCCTAATGCAGTTCTTCCTGCCTCAGTTATTTCACTGCTCTTCTCTGCTTTAAATCCAGTTTGCTAACACCTTCCTCTCATCAATGAGATTCTAAGTCTGATCTTAGCACAAGTGTATCAATCTCCTTTTATCTCCATAACCATACCAGCATTATTGCAACTCCACGTATCCTCTTCCACGCCTTTACTCCCCTGCCCTGCAAAGCATCACAATTTAAGAGTTCTCTGCTTTCCATCAAAATTATGCTTTGTGTTTTCAAGGATCCTTGTTATGGCAACTTCAAGCTAGATGGCTCTCTGTGACTCTTTTCTGTTTCCCTTTGTAACAACTTCAGTTTTAGAAAGTTACAAAGCCAATAAAAAGCATACTGTACATTTTTGCTAAGTTTTCAGCTATTTTACTCCAATTCCTCACTTCCTGTCACACTGTAAATAATCAGCCACAGATGCTAGCCCCCAGATAGTTTTGTTTTGGTCTATCCCAACTTTAGGTACTAATCCTTACCTTCTGGATTATGTTCATGTTCTAGAATGACCTTAAAATGTTCCTTCTTACTTTTAAAGTAGTTTTTAAATAAACAGCCTTGTAACTTCCAAGCTACACAATTCCCTTCATTCCCCTTGACAGTTACACTATAATTTACCTTTACTTTCTTTTCATTTCTCTGTTTCAGAATCATTTAAGGTTGATCATAACCAAGATAACAAAGTTTCCTGTGACATGGTATGAAACTCTATCAAAGTCGAAGTATCAGTATATTACTAGAACATAATATGTTTTTATGATCTACTTTGAGAAGGGACCACCTGCAACATAACTTATTTACAAGAACTACTGTGATTTGACTTTCAGGATCTCCCACTTGCTACATTACAAAAAACGGTAAAAAATTGAACACACAACATGCCTATAAAGAAATACCAATCATGCTGTTCGAGTTTATCTCCTTTTGGATAAGGATTGGCCATTTTGTTTCCTCCCACCTGCCCCTTCTCTTTGTCTTTCAGTTGTACTTTGATTCTATAAAAATTATGATGTAGGAAAACAGATGCTGAATTACATAGAATACAATTACACCTAACTGGTATGAACCATTAAAAAATCATAGCATTACAGAATCTTCCAGTTGGAAAAGAACTTTGAGATCGAGTCCAACTGCATCCATCTTCTGCTAAACCATGTCACTCAAAAACTCATCTACCCTGTTTTTAAATACCTCCAGGGATGTGACTCAACCACCTCCCTGGGCAGCTGTTCCAGTGCCTGACCACCCTTTCAGTAAAGAAATTCTTCCTAATATCCAGTCTGAACCTCCCCTGGCGCAACTTATGGCCATTTCCCCTTGTCCTATCACCTGTCACTTGAGAGAAGAGATCAACACTTGCTCTGCCACAGCCTCCTTTCAGGTAGCCGTAGACAGTGATGAGGTCTCCCCTCAGCCTCCTCTTCTCTAAGGTAAACAACCCCAGTCCCCTCAGCTGTTCCTTGTAGGACTTGTTCTCCAGCCCCTTCACCAGCCTCGTCGCCCTTCTCTGGACGCGCTCCAACACCTCAATGTCCTTCTTGTAGTGAGGGGCCCAGAACTGCACACAGTACTCGAGGTGTGGCCTCACCAGTGCCGAGTACAGGGGGGCAATCACCTCCTGGTTCTGCTGGCCACACTGGTTTTGATACAGGCCAAGATGCCATTGGCCTTCTTGGCCACCTGGGCCACTGCTGGCTCATATTCAGCCAGTTCTCAACCAACACCCCCAGGTGCTTCTCCTCCAGGCAGCTCTCCAGCCACTCTTCCCCAAGCCTGTAATGCTGCACGGGGTTGTTGTGTCTCAGGTGCAGGACGCAGCATTTGGTCTTGTTAAACCTCATCCCGTTATGCTTTACTCATCCTTCATCCTTTACTCTCTTCTTATTTCAACCAACACCACTAAAATTTCCCTCCACAGAACTAGACAGCTTTTCTATCAGATTATATGATGGTGTAATCTGCACCTAGAAACACCTTTCATTCAGGCCTTCAGAGCAGTAATGGATATATCTACATTTTTGAAACAAATGGTGTACTTCTTTCTAATCAAAAATGTTGATGTTGGCAGCAGTGTCTTCAAGTGGAAGTACTCAGTAATTACTCAGCACTCCACCAAGTTTGCATTTGCATGACATCTTCAGAAAACATTTTGCAATGCAAAACTAGTGTTGTTTCTCCAGGTAGCTGCCCAGTTATCTCCTTATTAATGTAACTGCAGACAAAAGACACTAGTTTTCCAAGTAGCTAGTGCAAGCTTATTTTGTTTTCTTTCTTTTTAGATGAAATAAGAAATGGGACTGGGTAATGAGGAATGAAGAGGGGTATTTTCCATCCCGCTCATCCTTTATGTATACTTTTATCTGCCACGTTCACTTGCCTACTGCAGGCTTTATGAATTTCTATACCTATACAGTAATTTCATTCACATCTTTAGTAACTCCACAGCGGTAATTTATTTATTACCATGACTGCTGATTTGTAACTAACATAGTAGCACTGTAAATTAAGAAAAAACAAAGAAAACCCAAAGAAAAGTAATATTTGTGTCTAATGAGCTAAACCAACAGCTCCATACCTTGTCTGTCACTCCTTTCCCCCAACACTACTTCCACCTGCACCATTCTCTTCTGTTTTGCAACCACTACCCCAGCTGCAGCCTCCTCTACTAACCTTCAAGATGCCTTCCATCACAAGGATGAAAGTGTTTCCCAACTTGGACAAAACTATATTATTCATTTTAAAGCCTACTTATTTTAAAGATATCTCTTCTTCTTGACTTTCCTAATGGCTTGTCTAAAGAAGACGCAGTAAAATAAAACACTGCTCCTCTAAAGTAACATTTTTGTTTTGTCAGTTATGGTGCCTTTTCCATTTGCACTGGAATTAAATTAAGATTAGCAGCAAAAAAGTACTTAGTACCCAAAAAGAACATTTACACTTATTCCTACCAGCCAAATGATTTTGCAGAAACTCCCCAGGCTACCATTCACTCATTCATACCCCTAAGAGCCACTAATCTACTAAGGTCAGGGAAAAATCCCAAAAGCATTCTCCCACCTTCTTCTCTGTACAATGCTCTCCAAATTCTACAGACACACCTTAAGTTGCATTACTGAAGTTCAGTGCAGCTCTCAGTGACACATGCACTATCTAACTACAAACACACTCTTGGCATCCAAAAAGAAGTTCCACACATCAACTGGGACAGTTCAAACCTCCACCCATCTATCTGCTCAGCAGCAAATCTCTCTTCTAGACATATTCATAGTCTTACATGGATCCGTTTAGTCACACCAGGTTACAGTTATTCCTAAGCAGAACTCTTCCATTACTGAAGACTGAGGAGATGCCTACAAGAAAGAACAGAGTGGCCACAGGGGTGGCACAGAAAGGCTACCCAAAGTCAGCAGGGGGAGAATAACAAAACATTTGAGCTCACTTGGGATGTGGAGTACAAGTCAAAGTCATTTGTAAGCCATAGCCTTACAGTTGCATTCATTCATAAATAACCAGTGGGTTTTCTACCTCTAGTCCCGTCTCCTCATGTCTTTCTGTAAGTCCATTTTTTAATCATGCAACATTCTTCCTTCTGCAATACTTGTGACAAAATACCCTGCCCAACCAATTGTATCAGTATTCCCAGGGGAATTTTCAAGTCATTAGGTGTCCTTCTAACTCATTATCTGATAAACTTATTTGAAAAACTAACATGAACGAACGTAAAAGGTGCATTTCAGTTTGCACTACAGCATCAAGTAATTTCAAAACTAATTCCTTGGTAAGATGCCATATTTGCCAAAAGAGCTCCCTTTCAATAATGATTCATATACTCAGTGCCACTCTCACAATGGACTGTAAGGCACTCAGTGTGACTTGAGAGCTGCTTCGTAGGCCCTCCTACACTCAGCCTGTTACTATATGGCTCACACGATGTGTAGAAAGCTGCAGTCTCAAGCAGCTCACAGCAGACCCCAGTGCAGCACACCCTGGCCTCAACAATCAGTCTTCTCCTTTCACACTTGATGAAACATCACCTGAGTAGGCTTCAGCAATGAAGACATCAGAAGAGTAAGCCTTTGCTGGAGTTACAAAAAGTACCTGTCCTATCACACAGTGGTTCCCAAGTACAGACAGTAATGTATAGGAATTTCTCCATCTTGACACAGAGCTTCCTTTGTCTTCATCTCTAGTCACAGAATATGGGAAGCAGTAAGGTATCCTGCTTTCCCAATCACAGACAAGCAGGCCACATTCTTCATTTCTAAATCACCACGAGACCACTGTTAAGTGGTTCTTTTCCAAATGATGTCTGTCTCTTGCTTTTAGCCAAGACTGTGTACTTCAAACTTGAAACTTCATACAGAAAACTGCAGCTGCCTCTGTCTTCAGAGAGGCAGACTGCTCTTCTGGTTTCCTTCAAGTGCCTACTTGTGCTTTAGTTAATAATTCTTCCCTTCAAAGGTCACAGCTCTTGGAACTCTCCTCCATCGCAGAGGTGCACATCCTTACATTGCTGCATCGTACAGGTAGGCCTTCCAAAGCAATCCCAGCGTCACCAAGTAGATTCATATTTGTAAACAGCTTTTCTTATTCTACTTCAGAGATTCACACTCTATTGCCCAATGCCCGTGAAACAATCACTTTTAGTAGGACTTACACTCTTTAACTACATTAGGTGAGCTCTTATAGCAGTATTTAACTAAACAGTTCTTGACATACAATGTTCTTCTGATAATTCTTCAAACCCTCTTGTCTAGTACTAAAACAAAAAAATTGCTGATTGCCTTCCCTTCACTCTAACCATAAAGTTACTCAGGCTAGTGCATGTGCTCTGCACAATAACAGCAGTAAAGCTATAAAAATGAGCTAATATCTGTGTTGTGTGAGATGTACTCACATTTTTAGAAGTTAACTGAACACTAACAGAATAGTTATTTTAATTGCAATTTGCCACAGGTCTTCATTCCAATCCTTCCACTCTTTGAAGCACCTTACCAGTTCCATCATCTGCATCATTCTGACCAGTCTCCCAAATCTCTGATTTTGTCCCAAAATCATCTGTGGCAGAAGACTCCTTATAGTCTGCAGGGTTAAATGTCCTGGAGTTTTGAGAGTTAAGAAATGGAAGAGAACACATGGGTCATTCAATGAACAGAAGCGTCATCATTTTAACTGAAGTTGTATTGGATTTAACATCTAAGAAGAAAGGGGAGAAAAAAGTGAGGAGACTGGAAAAAAAAAATAAAAAGCAACCTGCTGTAGTGAAATTGAACCAAAACAGTAATTCCTGAAAAAGCAGTTAACAGTATTCCTGCTCCTCCTAGTCTTGTAAAGCAGTAGTTCATATGCACAATAACAAGCCACTCCGAACAGACAGTTCCTCAGCAGGTGGCTGACTGGTGAGAAATACCTATCATGTCCTTTCAGAGCACCAGACCTGCACAGGACAGGAGTCCAAACATCAGTAAGATTTCTGATGCACCCAACACCAATGCCAGAACACACAGATGCAGCTAATATGTGTAAAATGATTTTTGAAGAAAATCTCCTTTTCAGTTTATCATCTAGAAGTACGAACAAGAAGGATTATCAGAAAAGTAGAATGAGCCTTCTGTTCATCATGACAACACTGAATATTACAAGAAACGTCAGAGGCACACACTGGGTGAAAGTAGTAGAGGCTACACCTATGAAGAAACTTATTCCAACAAAACTGAGAACGAACTTCAGAGCTGCTGAGCAACATCTTATGTTTCTGTTTCAGGATTCATGCAAATCCAAACAGCTAAAGCACAAAACCCCAAAATGAGAGAAAGCTAATAATACTTTGTCTTTCTGGTTTTATACAGAACTTGCACATTCTACTTTACACCAAAACAAATCTATTTTTAAATTGACCCTGGGCTGTACACACCACACAGAACTTTCAGCCTCCTAGGCACTTTGTGGATGCTGCTGACAGGTACAAATAGGTTCTCCAAGTCTGACACATTAACACTGAGAGAACTTAACATTAGGTTTGCGTTGGTGTATCTAGTTGGAAATACTAGTTGAAGACAAAAATAATCACCTAACAGATATGTGGTTTTGCATCTGTATTGGTTTATCAAATGTACAGCAATATTGATACATTCAGTGGCAATATGAATATTGTCTATTAATACTGCCACTGAGTTTGATCCTTGCCAAAATCTGTGCTCTGCATGTTTCTTACCCCATGCCTTGGGCTGAAAACCTCCCCGCTCCTCTCCCTCTGCCACGTCCAAACCCTAGGAGAGAAAACACCATTTAACAGCAACAGCAGAGGAGCCACCAGTTGCTAATCTGGCACATCAGAAAATACCTTGGCTGAAGAAGAAAACTACCATAGTTAAATATTCTTTACTTCTCCGATTTCCTCAGAGGAGAACTTCCCTTAACACATGAAAGCAAGTCACAATTCATCTAAGGCTACGTGTTTCAGTATGACTTTTAATTCTTTTCTCTCTTTTCTGCAGCTAGGGAAGTAGCTCCAAATGCCAAGAAAAGGTCTCACCCATCCCACATGAGACAGCTATTGCCAAATCATTAGACATTGTTCCCAATTTTGTCTCTACTTTCTCACTCTTCCCTAAAACGCTCCAGATTACCAGCTTCCCTCACACCCTAATCTCTCAAGGAATCCCTGTCACTCCTTGTCTGTGAGGAGACAGTTTAAATAATCCAGTTGTCTCCTTCTGACTCAGTCCTGTCCACCCCTACCCTCCTCTGTTTTTGCCAGTCTGCGACAAGTTACTTCTGCTTTCTCTTTAATCCTAGTTACTGATACAAAAACTATGCAGTTCAAGTTACTTAACTTCCCCGTTATCACCCACAAGAAAATTAATTTCTATTTAATGACAACAAATATTTGTTGTCTACAATTTTACCAGCCTCAGTTTACAGGCTTCTTAATACAGTAAATCAATTTATTTTTACATGTTGCATAATGCCAACAAGGTACAAAAAGTTTTGTATTATTTAACCATTCATAAAGCACAGGCTTACACAAACTATTAGAAACATGCAGCATTTTTCTACATGAATATTTTTTCCTTTTTTAGGACCTTAATATCTAAGGCTTTTCCAGTTTGTTGGGTTTTTTTGAGAGTGACTATGAATATTATTTTGTATTACAAGAATAGGAGGAGGTCAAGAGCTGCAGACTGATAACAAAGCACTGTTTATTTTAATGCCATAATTATGTGGTAGTTGTAAGTCACCAAACAACAGCAAGTTAACCAGAGTACAAACGTTTTAGGACTATAACACCAAAACACTGGTTGGCCAAACATAAGAATTACCCATGATGGGCTGTTCAAATTTGTATCATAATTATTCCTTATTTTCAGGGAACCACCTAAACTAAGTAAAATCATTATGCCCAGTTTAGGAAGTTCCTGTTTTAAGAACTATCCTTTCCCTCAACTCTCATTCATCCCCTTGCCCTAGTTCACTGTCCAAGTTTTAAAAGACTTTCTGAACCTCTAGAATGTCTACACTTTCAAGTCCTTCTTAGAAGCACGAAAAGAGCAGGATAGCTATCATCACATTTTGATGAAAGAGATCATCTATATCCTACGGAAGACAAAAACTGCTAGTTACAAAAGAACCACAGGAGCCTGCAGAGGAAGGATTCCCATCTGGCAGGACACACCATTGTGGTGGGACAAGATATGAGGCCTGCTTTCTCTACATTTTCCCCTCTTTCCTCTCTTTTCACAACAAGCTGGAGAGAGGCAGAGGTTAGGAAAGAGGTTACAATGGCTGCAACTTGGCAATCACCATCCTCCTTCACCAAGCCCTACACATGGAGCTGTGCTCTTTACTCTGCCACAAACAACATTGCCCCAGGCCCTGCTGTACCCAACTGATGGTAAAGCTGTCTGGGAACCTCCTCGCTCAGCCCACCTATTCTACTGGTGTCTCCTCCACGTACCTAAAATCCCCATCCACAGCATAATGAGGTTGCAGCTCTCAGATGCACAGAAGCCAGTGCGCTCCAGATTACCTTTCCACCCAGTGAATAATATGCTTTAATAGTAGAACAAGCTAAAAAAATTTAGTTGGGGACACCATAGGGGCCATATATGCAATAAATTTACTTCCTATAGTTATCAATTCAGTATTAAACACCATTTACTAATGATGCACAGATGAGAGATAAACAGGTTTTTTGACAAGCTCAGCTGCAAGACTGATTGGGAGATGCAATCACAGGAACAGCCAAGCAGAAATAATGTCTGCCTCACTCAAAATTACAGAGAGATTAGCCGGCACAGCTAGCATGAAAGTACAAATAGATTTTAGAAGAGGAGGTAAGTCTCCCCAGTCTCCCAAGTGCAAAAGGTAGAAAGAATATCATTAGCATCTTAAGCAGAAGATGCTTTAGCAAGTAAGGCACATGTAAGATGCTGTATCAGCATGAGCACAATAAAGTACTGGCTAAAAACAGCAGTCAGAACCTCTAACAAGTTTAGAAATTGATGCAAAGAAATCATGTTGTTCCTGAAGTTCCATGCACAGACTCGGACTACCAAGAAACAAGGTGATTTTTATACCAGATGACTTTGAAAGTTAATCCTGAACTTGAATTTCAAGTGGATTCCTTTAACTTCCTGAAGCTGTGTCTATGCTTTCTGTCAAAGGTAAAATTAAGGATAATCAACAAATGCAACAAAAAAACATTCTAATGGAGACAAAAGGGAAGTATCAAACCAGTAGCGTTACCGAATGCACTAAAATTCAAAGCTAGAAAAGTTACTTACAAAGAACTTATTCAAAACATGGGACAGTGAGTACTTACCACTGAGTGTGTACTTACCACTGAAAAACCACCCTAGCTCAGACAGAAAATCTCATACATCATGGTCATTAATGCAATATGCCAGTGAGAAGGGCTGATAATCTTTGACGCAACCAGATCACTAATACATTTTTAAATTCTCACACTAAGAAAGTTAGCTCTCTGAGCTGCAAAAACTAGAATGCAGCCTTAAAGCAACCAGAAGGCACAGCCTTCTAACACAGAAATCCATCATGAACCAACCATAAATGCCTATTGGGTATTAAAAAACTTCTGATATTCCTTAAGAGTGATTAAAGGTCACTGAGCAAACGGGGCTTCACACTGTAATTCAGAACAAGGACCCAGATGCTGATCGTGCAATCCCACAGTAACTCAAACCCATCTAAATACAAACTACTACAGCCAAAGTCATCCTCACCAGTGATCACAAGCTCTGTCCTCTATTCTGCACTGAGAGTTTTGTACACACCAGTGAGTGAGCACTAAACCATCATCAGAAAACAAAATTATCAGTTCACTGTTGAAACAGATCTCCAAACTAGTTCCCTGCTTGTTAAATGCCAAGAAAACTACTCACCTTTAGATCAGGATAAGCCACCAAAAAAACACCCTGTTGTTCCCAGCTACCATGCTGCCTGTCCCCTTTTTCCTTTGTTGGTTAGTTTTACACTTAGATCAACCTTCCGATACCATTCTACTGTACCACAAGACAGACATGACCAACTACTCCCAGCAGCAACGTCAGCTTATGCTTGTAACATAAAAAGCACAGGTTTAACAATACTCTAAAGAGATGTGTATATGCAATTTAGATTGCAACAGTCAATGTTCACAAAAAAACCCTTTTTACTCTTATAGTAATTAATGATCAGCAATACTTCAACCAACATTTTTACAAAAAATGACCAAGTGACTTGTCAGCAGCTCATTAGATCTAGAGAGTCTAAAGGAATAAGTTTTCTTGCAGTCAGTGTCTTGAGCACAAACACAAACAAAAGACATCAGGTAAAGAATAAAATTACTACCCTGCCTCATATAAACCCTCGTAACCTTTCTGAACATTCCTTTCAAAGTCAGATCACGACAACATTGCTTACTCATTTCTGTTCCAGGAAACCAGGAATGGGGAACTATGTTTAAAGTTGATTCTGATCAACATTCCTGCTAATACTACTATCCAACATAATTTTAAACCATGAACTATTTAAAACACTGTTTTGTTTCCTTTAACATTGCAACACAGTTCAACTGTGTGTTTTGAGGTTCTTTTCCTGTTCTCCAGCACATCTTCCTCCATTGTTCATGTCAGCTATGACTCAATTCACATTTTTTCCTTTCTGGAATGAATTCTAGAGAAGTCAACACTTAGATCTAGGCAGGTGGTGAGTTTTCTGTTTCAACTAAAACCAACTGGGAGTTCAAGACGTTCACAATCACACAATCAAATCTTCACTCTGGTACCATCCATATGGAAAGAATTGTTCACCTCCTTCATAACATTTCTCCTCCCAGAACAAATGCACACTGCAGGAGCATGAGACAAGTCTGTAGCACCACAAGTCCAATGGGCATAGCCCACAAACTTAATAGCCTGTTTTGTACAAAATCCAGCTAGCTGAGCTTGCAGACCTAAATCCTTCCAACTGCAACACAAGCGCTTTATCTCAAAACTCAGACTTTTCACACTGACAGGTTTAAATTAGATGAAGACACTTTATTAAAGAGGCCTAAGACACCTGAAAGGAAAAGGAAATGCAGACTGGAAGGGCAAATTTGTGCTTACATCTGACTACGCAGTCACCAAACAGCTCTTGTCTCTGCGCTGGAAATGCAGAGCGAATCAGCCTCCCAGCAGACGCTGAGGTGACGGAGGCTTAAGCCTTATGAAGAGATAAAGAGGTTAAGTATAGGAAGTTTGTATTCTAGGTATTCCATAATACCAAAACAAACACTGAAATTATATTTAATAAATCAGATCACTTCTGTCTTACTATTCATCATAAAGCTAGCAGCATTGCATCTGTTTTATATACTGTATGTACTCTAGTAACCATTTCTAGAAGCACATGCGGAAAACTTTCTACTCTAAAGTTACTTTTAAAAGAAAATATCTAACATGTTAAAGCAGAATTGTGGTTAACCTCAATAAAAAATTTTACATGACACATACAGCTTCTTAACTAATATAGAACCAACTACAACAAAACTAAACAGACTTCAGATTATGACCTCTAGAAGGTCTACTCTTCACTCATTTTTTAGAAAAAACAACATCCTTACCAGTTCTGGCACAGGAAATCCAAAATATACTGTGCTAAGCTTTTAAGACAAGAAAATGTTTAGACATACAATTCTGATTACAGAAGCTCTTTTTTTTTCTAGGATAGCATACTTCTTAACTAAAAATGCTAAACAAGCAAGATATTAATAATACAAGCTGGATTACAGTCAAATATTTACAGAAAGAGAAAGGTGCTTTGTCTTCTCATACAGCTAGTAGACAAAACAGAGAAGTGTGAAAGTCTCCTTGTCAAGCTCTTTAAGTCCAAAATCAAAACATAATGTTTTTCCCTTTCACTTTTATCTGTTTTGCTAGAAAAAAAAAAATCCCTGTCATCATCCAGGTTTATAGCAAGCTCACATTGCTCTGGAAGAATGAAGAGAATAGAGGAACAGAACAGAAGTAAAAGGGACAAACCGTTTTTCGCTCCACATGACTACAACAATCTCTGTGCTGACTCAAGTCCAATAGTTCTCCTACCTGCTAATCCATTACCAGCTATGGCCAAGTACATAAGGAAGAGTGCCAACAACTGAAAGCACAGTGCAGATTTTCTGGACACTCCCTGCTCTTTAGCCATATGCGGCTCAGACTTCCTTAGCTGAAGATAATTTACATGCATCAAAATCCTCCATGGTTTCTCCTCTTCTTGATGCAGTTCTTTTTTAGGATGAAATTGTGAATTCTCTCTCTGTGTAAATTTTCAGCACCCAAAACTCCTGCTTGGAAGGAATGCCTCAGGTTAACTACACGTATGACAAACCAGCTAAGTTACTTTTTAACCTACTGATTTCATATAATATTCCTTCATTCATATACTTGCTTGGAATGATCGATCAATTTCTCCACAGAACATTCTCTGCAAAGATCTCTCCCATACACACACTTGGGCCTCTCTTTTCCTACTCTGTCTTTTCCTCACACCTCATAAATGCAGTCTTCCCAGCACCTTCAGAAGCCTCTTCTAGCTCTACCACATCCTCTTCAACACTGGGTAGAGGCTGGTGAGAGAATCAGACTGCACTTTAAATCGAAGATGTGAGAGAAGTACAGAACAGCAGCATGAAAAAAAATTTGTTTATCTAAAATTTGCCCATTTATCTGTAACACTGGAGCTGATTATAACAAGCGAGGAAATGCTTCTAGAGATGACAATTCTAAAGACATAACCATCTTCCTCCACAATTCCTTCACTATTCCAATCAGTTACAAATCCCGACAACACTGACACACAAATATAACCACTTTGACGCTATTACTATCCATCACAATTATATTATTTTCTACATCTAAATTACACTCACTGAAGAAATCCACTTCTGAAAAGAAAGACTGATGCGAAGGCCACCCTAGAAAAAGAAACTCCTCGACTCCTTTCCAAGACAAAGTTTACACCTTCAGTTTACCAAGCAAAGATTAGGAGCAGAGCAATTCCAGCTGGAATGTCTCCTGAAACACATCCAGTGATGCATTTTTGCTTTCTGTTAATCAATCAATAATGAATATCTACTTCAAATCCCTGATCTGCACACCAGCAACCAGTGGAGTTTACTGTATACCTACTACCCTATACAGTGGCAAGGAATGTCACAATGTCATTAACAGATCTACTGCACAAGGAAGCCAGAGCCTATGGCAACAAGACTAAAATACGCAGTATCAGGGGTTTTCCCTCTCAGAAAACAGCACATTATCGCCCCAGTGTCAAACCCATTTCTGCCTTCCTGCCCATATAATTTCTTAAAATCAGGTTGTTCTACAGCAAAGAGGTAATAGAACGGCCCAGCAAAACTTCCTTTAGAAAGCAACCAGCAAGATAACTCCAGCCTGAGAAGGCAGTTTAAAATAGACAGTGCATTGCTCAGATATTAGCTGACCCCTAATTTTGTAGCCAACACCTAGATTCCTACACAAACATCGCATGAAACATTTCTTTAAAAAAAGGGTTCCGTGGTGATTACCAGCAATCTCTTTGCTTTCAGCTGAAGTACTTGATCCCACAATTGACTATTTGGTGTAACAGAAAAGGCAGACTATTGAATTTAATGGCAGCTTTTTTTAAGTATTTCTACTAATATAAAAAAAAAGAAGGCTGTGCATCCCTGAAATACTAAGAAGCAAATTACACAGCTTTACACAAGTCCCTTCAGATTTCAAGGGCTTGCTTTATAAAATTAAATTAGGTATTTCCTGCCACAAAATAACACACACTTGTAATATAATGATCCTGAAGTTGTTCCATGGGCTTATCACAGACAGCTGAGAATACTTCATTAAGATACTTTGCTCACACGAACGTACAGTCTAAAATATTTGGTACAGATATGCAATAATACTATGTATGCTGTGCCAGAGAATAGTAACTGGCTGAAGCTGCTCCTGTTTCTTCAATCAGATATGTCAGTTTGATCTGATGATTAAGCACTTCAGCTTGAGACATACAATATTCATCTGGAGGGCTACAGTGCTGACGACAGAAGCAGAGTATTTTTCATTAGGTTACAAAGCAAAAAATAGACTGCATTTGAAATCAACCTCTAAGTTTGATCTAATATTTTTTTTAAAAACCTACCTTTATATTTGTAATCTGATTATAAAGGGTTATTTTATAAAACAGATATCAGAATACTTAAATTGCATTAAGACCAAAACCACAATTGTGACCTATACCACAGCCTCCCCCGCAAAGCCACCTGCCTGCACACACCATCCCATTCCCTGCACAAAGGGATGAATTCTTGCAACCCTCTAGAAAGTACAATGTCTTCACACCTTTCTACTCCTTCAAGATGTGGATCTGGAGACAATGAAGTTGAATGTGCCTGTAATCGAAGTGCCTAGGTACTGAACATTCCAAAAAGAGAGTTCTTTGAAGGCAGATTTATTCCCAAGTCAGATGTTACTTATTAAGTACAATAGCTCTGTTGTGCACTCTTATCAATTTAACTCATTTTATATCCACTTCCCCACAAAATCTGCCCTATACCTAGGTAACTCATTTTCATTTCTCCTGATCTAAGAAAAAGCCTCTTTCCATGCCATCCTATGAAAAACTAAACCAACTGAACAGTCCTTGATTCCATATCAAATCCATTACCAACATCTTTCCTATTTCTTCTACACAATAAGATCACAATTGTATCTAAGACTCCGCACTATTTTTCTCCACAATTCCCCTCTTTTCCAGGCCAAATTCCTTCTCTCACCAAAAGCCTCTAGGTTGGCTTGTACTTTCTCTGACTGGGTACCAAAAACAGAAGGCGAGCCTGACAACCTGACCCACCCCAAAGAAACGGCACAAGCACATATCAAATCCCTTCCTGTGAACTCTACAGATGGAATCTTGTACTCTTCTGCTGCCAAGGTACAGCCTGAGGAGCCCAATGCACTCCCACTCACAGGAGGCTGGCATGAGTTGATCTGGCAAAACAGCTCTCCATAGCCAGAGACACCAGCCTGCTTCACGGAATGTACAATAAAGGCGTTTTGTGTCAATCCTTTTGAATTGTTCTGAGACCAAGACATGACAAGTGGTAAGGGAGGGGGATGAACCTAAATTAAAGATGGCTGAAGTGCTTATGGAATCAAAGGAAAACCGACAAATGCTTAAAAAGAAGTGTTTAAACAAAAGAAAAAAAGGGAGAATTCCGTTTCAGGACATGACATCAGTGCCAGTCCCACACCAATGCCATCACCTCACCTTTCCCACGGCCACGTTTCCCACGGTCCGAAGCCCTCTCTCCTTGATTGTTGTCCACTCCGTTCTCTTCAGCTCTAACTGTGGAGAGAGGACAGCTTAAGAAAAGCTTTAGAGACTCATACATGAGACATCATAGCCAACTGATGAACCTGAATCCCCAGAGAAAATCCAGACTGTCAAGCGGGCTGGTCAACAGATCTCAGTCACCTCTCCTCTTCGGAGGTGTACCTACAAGCAAGCTATGTTTACCTTGCACCAGACAATTAGGAAGCAAAACATCTAACAAGAGAGAAATGTTCCTCAGCAGACACTTCTGTTTTTTTGAATGATAAGTGCAGTGTTTTGCAGCCTACACTACTAAATTGATCGTGGCCTCATGTCTGTAACAAGGTACGAAATACAGCTGCCTCATACTATGTTTCCTTGATAACTCACTGGGTGGCAACAGTAAAAGAATAAGGGATAATCAAGACAACCAACACTTCTGTCTGCCCATGCCACATCCCTGTACAACCAGGGAAATTTAAAAACTCTCCTCTGCACTTAAATCAGAGGACAATGACTGGGTGAAGGTGATGCGTTAGAAAAGCACCACAACTTCAATACTGAGAGAAAAACTCGTCAGGAGGCACTGTGAAAGAAGGCTACTTCCTTGATGGAAAAAAAAATAGACTGCCCACTTAAAACACTGCTGAGATTTTGTACTGCACAGTTTCTCCTAACGGCAGTAACAAAATCATTAACGCTTGGACACAAAGCTGCGAAGAGAATATCAAGATCTGGTAACCATCTGAAAAAATCTCTAATTCCAGTTTATAAAAGAGACAACCAGCATCTGGCTCTGGCAAAAATTTTTCCTCTCACTTTCATTTTGATGCATTTGATTTCAATTTGTTCTAAGTATAGCTGCAAGTTTTATTAATTTTTTTTCTTATCTTGACATTACTCTACTCTACAAAGATTCACAATGTCTTCACTGGCACAATATTTGAACACATTCCAATCACAGATTAGAAGAGTTGTCTAATATTGTAAATATTTTTCCTGCTTGTAAGTGAAAAGTTAAACATACTTTTTCATTCCAATTTCTCTGTTCATCTACCAGTGTCATCTCTGACGCTTATGGGCAAGGCATACAGCTTTGATACTGCTGATAAAACTTACAGGAAAAAAACCAATGTATATTAAGTGGTGATCCAATGTGATGCTACCTAACCTGGAAATGTCAGTTGGCTTTTCTACAATGTATTATCACAGTTGTATGAACTACACCAAATTTGTAAATGTTTCAACTCAAAGAATTCTCTGTTGTAGAAACTCACCTTTGGTTGGCTTATGTCAGTAATATATGCTAGAGATTAATACTGATCCCAGTCTTTTCATACCCCTTACGAGAAGATGAGAACATCCTCAGGTTCTCCTGCTCTCATGAAAGGAGACAGAGTCAAAGCTGGATAACTTTTTCATTAAAAGAAGCGAAAAAGTGCATCAGCTCTCCAGTGACATATTTGCTCTCAAGCAACCTTAAAAAGAATCAATTCTGAAACTTACAAAAAGAAGAGCAATTCATACAGGATCAATTAATCAAACAAGAACAGAAATTTAAATTAAATTGAGTGTCTCTGAATCAGCACAGACCAGCCCAAAAACAAGTCACCTAGACAGATCAAGCACACCTGTTGTGTAAGCGAGTTAAGAGCCCTTCCATGCCGAGCTACAGCGCAGACAAACTTCACCCCATTAAGCGTTTGCTCTCAACTCAGCCACCATCAGTTGCAAGAAAAGCGTCTGAATCCCTAAAAATGAACTCCTGTACGTACACTCTCGGCCACGGCTGCCTCCTCTTCCTCGCCGGGTGGAACCTCCCCGTCCACGACTCACTTCTCTGCCCCCTCGTTTTTCTCTGCTCTCTTTGTTTTCTACACATTCCTTTCCAAGACTTTTCTTCTTTCCCCCTACAGTCTCCCAGGAGGTCTATTTGGGTACAACAGAAATAGATACAAAAGTTAAAAAAGAAGTGACAGTTCTCAGTGCATACCTCCACCTCACATCCCTCCAGTTCAAGGAAAAAAAATAGGTATTTGCATAACATCACATCTGTAAAATATTGCAAATTACACTGACATAAATGAAAACACAGGCTGTACATCTGGGCAGAAGAGAACAAAACAGGTTTTAGAAGTTGGATTGTCTTATGGAATGTGAGAATCCCAAATATTTCTGGTTATAGTGGATTTTCACAAGTTGAAGGAAGCCTCTATACCACCACAATGCAGAAAATCTGCAAAGCAAGCAACAGTTTCCCTCTCAGCTTCCTCCATAAATCTAGCAACAGAACTACCTTTTGCTCCAAATAAAATGAATAAAATACTTTTAAGCATCATTCAGCAAGAGTCTGATGAGAATAACAATGATGCCTAAGGAGAAAAAAATAAAGAAAAAACATTAACCAGTAGTATTGAAATTCAAGCATTAAGAGACAGAATGGCAGAACAACTAGGAAAAGTGGGGCCATGATAGGCCAGACCATCCATTCTCAACAGCTATAGCTTATCACACAGCAAAATGCACAAAAAAACTATGTCTAAACAAGACAAGAAACCAAGGTCCAAACATCAGACTTCATCTTTAATATTAAACTCCATCTTTAAAATAAATTCAGGGATCGTATTGGCTCCATAGGAGTATCTGTAGGAGTTGAAAGTAAAATGACTAAACCAATTGCTAAGAATAGCACAGTGCCTCACATATTATGCAATTGCATGGTTAGCCTACTGAGCCACAGCTGCACAGCAAAGAAGGACAAAGGTATTATCTGAACACCATTAAGATGGCATATACACATGCCCACCTCCAGGAGCTTACAGTCAAGGTGAGGTGTTTCAGCAGGAAATCTGCATATGCAAATAAGGTGCCATCAGCTGTGATGCCCTAAAGCCATGACCCCGCCTGGTACCTGCACCACACAAAGAAAGCTGGCTATCAGCACTTTTAAGTTCTGTCCTATCTTCTCTCAATTCAGACAACAACTCAAGACACTGGCAATGACCAGCCAGTCCATGCTGCCTCTAAATGAGAAAACTAACGCTATCAAGAAAGCAGGAAACAAAGCAGTTTGCAAGCATAAAGTCAATGTTTCAGTGTCTCCTTCAAGAGAATAAGTACTAAGAGAATCGTTACTCCCCTATTTTTTAACATGATATGCATTAGAAAAGGCTGAACTCACTTTTCAATTTCATCTCCAGCACAGGAGACCACCCCGACATAAGCCAACTTCAGTGAAGCACAGACAGCGCAGATTAGAAGTACAAAGCTACACATTTGAGCAACACCATGGTATTTGTGCAACTGGGAACTGTTTCTTCCAGTGACTATTGCTTGGCTTTGCCTGCCATGCCTGTGTAACTGCATTACACACTAAAACACTCCTAGAAGTTCAGAGACGCTTCACAGGAGGAAAAATATCTGGACTGACAACTGGAGAAGCAAGGAACCAAGTCTACATAGTTCAGAATGCACTACCAGTTCACTAATGGGCAAGGAGCCAAAATATCTTCAACCATTTTAAGAAACACCCAAAACTGGATAATCCTGCAAAGCCTAAGAGGAAGCAGCCTCTCCTTAATGAGGTTTTATGCGGATTGGAAAATACTGGTAAAAGGATGATTATGAAAGCGTCACATTCAAGCCTTCCCACAACATAACTTTGAGAAAAGCCTTGAGAAGTTGGGCATGTCCTTTAAGATAGAGGACAGTGCGTGGTCATGGAAAATCATCACAGACCATCAAAGTTTGCCTGGTTTTGTAAGGGAGCTGACTGATCACAGCTTCAGCTGACGATTCCTAAGGCAACTCAAGTGACAGTTTTAGGCCCGACCCTCACAAATACCTAACAGAAGCCTTCTTACTAGCCTGATCTTAGATGTAAAGGAAAAATTTGAAACGTTCCCTTTGTTCCAGCTTCAGAGGCTTAGGAAGTAAAACAAGGTTGGGCCTAGAACGGATCTCATGTCTGTAGGAAGTTAAGTCTTGGGCAAAGAAACATTCCCTTCTCTACTCTCATCCACAAGCCTCTAGCTATCCAAAGTCAGACTATCACAACTGTTGCAAGTGAAAAGTCTTCATCATGACTCAAACAGCACAAAGCCTTAAAGATCATAGCATTAGAGAAAAAAAAGACAAAACTGGCAGAGTAACAAAGAAATTATAAATAGACATTCTAGTTATCACCCTTTGCTCTTCTAATTACGGACAGACACATCATCTTTCAAATGAAGTCAAAAAAACCCTTCTAGTGCATCAAAGCAAAGCACAATGAGAAAAAGACGTGAGAATCTGTATTCAGAACTAGTAGTACCTCTGTCTCCAACTTTACATCAAATCCACAGTTAAACTGTTCTGGAGTATAATGGATTTAAAACAAACCCTTCAAATTGGAGACCTACAAACATCCATGAATTAGAACAAATTTCTTCACGTCTTTCAATTAATACTCATTCCTCCTTGAGCCCTTTAAGTTTTCTGTATTTGTTTCTGAGTTGCACCGTGTCTACAGACAGCAGTGGGTTCAGAAGGATTTGTCAAAAAGAGTAGAACATATAGGTATGTTGCTTCTAATTGAGAAATGGGTTCAGATGGTTTCTTCCATGTCACAATTACTTATAACAATTTGCTAAAGAAAGCATCTAACATTCTCTGTCAAACAGAAAACTATTTTCAACTAGAAAATAGCAAATAGAAGTACAAAAGAACACAACCAGCACATTACCAAGAGAGATGTAAACATTGCAAGATGCTCTCTTTGACACCCAATTTGCCAGTTCACTGAGTGTGACATACTGCCGCCTTTTAGATGACCTCAATTCTTATAAATGAAAGGGGATAGAAAAGAAAGCCCCCTCAGTCAGAATGGTATGTGTCCTGGATTTAGGGTGAGTGGAGGATGTTTCCTCATTAAAAATAAGACAGGAGTACACATCCTGAAAAATCACAGGAAATACTGTAATGTTCAGCATAAAGAAAGGAAGTCCAGCTTTCTTTTCCCATTTAGATGAGATGAAATCTAGTCTACTGCCTTGGATAAACTGTAAAAAGTTCCTCCAGCAAAAATTTCAACCGCAGCAAGATATCTTTCCTGATACCTCTTTTGTTAAAAAAAATGCTCTGTGCAACGTTTTAAGCAACATTTTGTCATTATATATACATTGTTTAGTTTCCTTCTTCTGTTTTTCAATAAGACCACACAAATAAACAACACAGTGAAAAAAGCAATTACTTCCTGTATCCTCTTCTGCCATAAGCACGATTGCCAATGTAGCTTTCAGGTGTGGATATCTTCAACACTGGCAATGTACACCTACAGAAACTGCATGATATCTGCCTGCCCTTTAGGTTTGTAGAGATTGTCCTTCATGGCAAACACTTGGACTCAGTTCTCACGGTTGTGGAGGTGCTACAGGATAACTATAAACATTGAAGAAAAAAAACAGGCCTGTGTCAGACTGCGCACTGAGGGCTGCTGCAGAGCTAAAATTGCTGCATATAAATGAAAGCCTGGAAACTCTGCAAGAGACCAGCTGAACACCCATAGCATGTTCAAGGTTCAGCCTGCTCTAAGGTGTATATGCAGTAGAGAATCTGCCGTGGTCTCCATTTGCTTCAAAAGAATTTGAACGGAGACATGGAAAACAAACACTTCAGAAATACAACTTTCCCAATCACTTCTTAGAAGTCTGTCTACAACTACCTGAAAGGAGGTTGTGGCGAGGTAGGTGCTGGTCTCTTCTCGCAAATGACAGGAGATAGGACGAGAGGAAATGGCTGCAAGTTGCGCCAGGGGAGGTTTAGACTAGACATTAGGAAAAATTTCTTCAGGCATTGGAACAGCTGCCCAGGGAGGTGGTTGAGTCGCCATCCCTGGAGGTGTTTAAAAGACGGACAGATGAGTTTCTGAGGGACATGGTTTAGTAAGGGGACAGGTACTTCTGGACTCGATGATCTCAGAGGTCTTTTCCAACCAGATGATTCTATGATTCTATGAAAGATGCAGCAAACAGAAAAAGTTGTGAAAGTAAAACCTTACCGTGTCTGAACTTCCTTCCAGCAGTATGTTGATTGCTCTGTTCATATCCCCATTACAGTCATGTAGCGCCACTATGCACTCATCCTGGTTTTTCCCCGTCACTTCCATAAGCTGGCAGTAAAAGTCAGACATGTTAAAACATTTAAATTATCATCACAAGAAAGTAAGAATTAGTACCACCATGAATACCAGGGAAGTGCATAGCTACTGTGTCAGAGTAAGCTAAAATCCTAACGAAAGGTATCTGCATTTTACAGATTTGCCTGGGATTCAGACAAGAGCCATGATGAAACAAACTAAATGGTTAAATGAATGCACTCTTTCACATCTTTTCTTCTTCCTTTATGCTTGCAGCAAACGCTGTCACTCCAGAAACAGCATTATATGAGGGCAAAGTTGTTAGAGACCAGGATAGCTCCATTATCATCCTCTCTCCCTCCCCATCAGACTCCCCTCCATATCCCACTGCGTGAGAACAGACATAAAGTAACCGTAGCAGAGAACAAATCCATCTAGAAAAAACATCCAGACTAAGAAAAAAGGTTATTTTTCATCCAGATCAGCTCCCTTGACCTATTTCAGTGTAAGGTCACACAAAAGGTATAAGTGTTGGCTACATAAGGAGACCTAGTATTGAACTGTGCTTCATGGACCTGCTGTGCACATCCCAACGACTGTGAGGTGGAAATAATTGGTCTGTCACAGAACACATCCAGCAGCCTCATTCAAAGGAAAAAAAAATTACTCAAGCTAGAAATACATGTAGATACTGGAGATTTACTATGCAGAACTTAATTCTTATCCTTCCCACCAGCAGACCTACAGGCACTATTGGTGAGGGTCCTTTGGCTTCAGGAAGTATGAGACTTCACTTCTGGCACTGCAGCAGAACACATTTGTAACAACAACAACAATAATAAAAAGACTTTAATGCTTCAGAGAAGTGTTTACAACAGAAAAAGAAATTCAATAAATCTGCTCCTTTTCTGCATTAATGTACTCATGCTAATTGTCCTCTCCTTCAAGGTATACTCCTAGGTTCTCCACGAGTTGTGATGCGTTCACTAGAACAAAGCACCCATACCCAGAGTAGAACAGGAACCCACATTCTCAGTAATGCTCGAATTAATGCTCTCAGCTATAATTGGGTAATGGAAGCTGAAGTATCTACACCTGAAACTCAGCATGGTACAGAAAACGGTGTGGGGTTTGTTTTTACAGTGTAATTCTATCATTTTTATGCATACACAGATCTGGGAGATCAGACTTTTTTTTATAGAAATAATACTTCAATCCACATTTAAGCTACAATTAGATTTTTTACTTTTCCTGAAAAACAGCCAAGATATTAGTGAACTCAGTTTACACAGGTGATACACTTCTCCCATGTGCTTGTACATGCAGACAAGCTGAATGCGCTCTTTATTCTGACGATCGTTAAGCATCAGGACTGCACTAGAGAACTACAGTCTGGAAGAAACATCAGCACAAATGAGTTTTGGATTAAAGGTTTGTCTACAAAGAAAAATACATCAGTGTAACTATACAGCCAGAGCTCTATTACCACACAATTTCTTGTAAACAGACTTTACAGCGCAATAAAAGCACCTTCTCTAGTTAAACTCACATCCTTCTGAAAAAGGTTTCACCTAAATCAGAAACAGACATTCAAGCTTCAAAATGTAAACCAGCTTTAGATCACCTTATTGCAGGGCATAACAACTCTGTACTGTAAGAAACATACTTGTTTCACTTTGTCTTCAAAATCTGCATCATTCTTATCGTAGATCATCTGAGCAAGGCGAATCTGTTCTGCTGTTGCCTGAAAAAAGTAAACATCCAATAAAGTACACAAAGAGTAATAATATGTTTTTTAAAATTATCTCCTAACGCCACATTATTTTTATCTAAAGATTTCTAAAAAAGAACGCATACAACAAGCACAGAGGTGCTATGAGGAAAGGAGTAACATCTCCTCTTTGCCCATTCTATAGTTAAAAAGTTAGCTAGGATGGATGCAGTTTCAAGACGTTTTAATATGTTTGAACCACAGCTAAAGGTCACCACATAGACAAGACAATCAAATAATAAAGTAGAATTTACCACATAAACCTACGCTTTGATAATATTATTTTTACTTTGCTTTATTTAGTATCTGCTTGTACTGTGTTTGTATCCTAAGGTTGCAGCAGTCGCTGGGGCTGCAGGAGTGGGTTCTGTGGGAAGATGCCAGAAGCTTCCCCTGTGTCCAACAAAGCCAGTGCCAGCTGGTTCTAAGACAAACCCACTGCTGGCCAAGGCCATCAGAGGTGGTGGTAGCCCCTCTGCAATAATATATTTAAGAAGTGAAATAACTGCTGAGTAACAGCAGTTGGGTGAGAGGAGTACATCTGAGAGAAACAACCCTGCAGACACTAAGCTCAGGGTAGGATGTGCTCCAGGCATGGGAGCAGATTCTCCTGCAGTCCCTAGCGAAGGCCAAAGTGAGGCAGGCTGTTCTGCTGCAGCCCATGGAGGTTAAAATGGAGCAGATATCCACCTGCAGCCCATGGAGGACCTCAAGCCAGAGCAGGTGGTTGCCCAAAGGAGGCTGTGACCTCATGGGAAGCCCATGCTGGAGCAGGCTCCCAGCAGGACCTGTGACGCCTTGGGGACCCACACCAGAGCAGTCTGTTACTGAAGGACTGCATCCTGTGGAAAGGGCCCATGGTGTAGATGTCTGTCCCTGCTCCTACAAAGCAGCTTTGATGGGCACCTGGGATTGAACCAGACTACACCACACTACAAGTCCAGAGTCAGAGTTTTATTACAACAAACTGTATTTCTAAATTAATTTCATTACAACAAACAGTATTTCTAAATTAATCACATCTCCAATAACTCCTGCTCCCATCATCTTCCATGGCTGTCCCAACAACCACCTGACTCTGAGTACTTCAAAGCCGACTGAGTCATGCCTCAAGATTTTGCTCATGAACAGCTGCACTTTTTTCTTTATAAGCAAATACTGGTCTCTGAAAACTGCTAAAGAATCTTGCTATTGATGAAATATTTGGTGCTCCTGTAATGTTTCCGAACCTCAACTCCAGGCTGGTATCTTCTCCTAAAGCTGAAAGACTAAAATGAATGGATGGAGTAAACTGCCATAAATCCAAATAGACTATAGCTGAAAAGAGAAAGCAATTCAAGAACACTAATGTCACATGACACAGACCACTCTTCATAGTGTGGCCTTTGCAGTCTACGTGAACTGCACAGCCATGAAAATATCAAAAATAATTCTAATGAATAACTATGATACACGATCCATGGCACAGGCCTTGGAACAAGGTGATCTTTAAAGTCCCTTCAAACACAAAACATTCTATTATCCTAGACCTAATTTGATTTCTGCTCAAATAGAAGAGGCTTCCATCTCATGCTAGAGAAGGCTGATAGTGAAGATAGACATTACCCAAAATGCGAGTTGATGTGTTGTGAAAGACTCCTTCGTTGAGAAGGAGACCACCTCAGGCAACTGAAATTCCTGACAGAAAGGACTCCCCCTGGGCAGCTGGCTGAATCTCACCTTTCAAAGTCTCACTTCACAGGATACCTAGATGAAATTCTGAGTTCATACTTCATCAGCGTCAAAATGCTTCACTTTTGGAGTTTACCCCAAATACAAGCTCTAGAGGAGGTCACCAAGCGTAAATGCTGAGAAGGGTCTAAAAATTACTCCACCACACACCACCAGCTACTTATATTCTGAGAAGTTACTGCGGCTGTCCCAGTTTCCTGAGGGAAGCAACGTTTGCTGTGCTCAGAGGCAATGTTCCAAGACAATTATCGTTTGTAACGGAGTTAAGTACTCTGCACTACTTCACATTTTCAAAGTGTCATGCCGACAGCTTCATATGTCAGTTAGCAACACAGAGGAGAGCCTGCTATCAAATTCCTCACACCAGCCCTGGTGCCACCCTCCATGGAAACCACCCAGCCAGTGTGGTGCCCTGTGCGAAGGAGTTCGCCCTCAGTGTCTGCTGAGAGCTCAGCAGAGAGGAAAAACAAAAGGTCGGCTGATTTCAGGAATAAAGTCTTGTTAATCCATCTTCATCTCTGACTTCAACCCCCTCAGGCCCAATGCAACTTTTAAGCTAGTGAAGAGATTTCCTTTAGAAATATCCAGAGTAAAAATATTCAATGTAATTTCTGTAGAGACATGATGGCATCTTTGACCAGAAACAGAACGTCATTAAGATTCATTTTTTCCTCCATAAACCAACTTTACATTTAAGGTTTTTTATAAGACAAAAACACATGTGAAAGTATAGTCAGTTCTCCTGTGGAAACAGAGAGCTTAGAAACACAAGTATGTGCAACATTGATAACATTTGTGCCAGTGAATCACACTCAGATGGAACTGAAGTTTCAGAAGAAAAAACAACAACAAAAACCCACAAGATATGTTTATTACAAAAACAGTAAATCAGTGTCACAAAAAGTTTTGGTTTTCTCCCAGTAACCACTTCTTCATTTTTAAGGCACCATTGTTACAAGTAACACGGTACTATCCTATTAAGTTGTAATTGCAGCTAAGAAATAGTAGCATTTAAAGACACGTAAAACTCTAGTCAATTGTACAAAATGTATTAGGTTGGTGTAAAAATAATTGCAGCTTTTGTCACTGTAAACCGTGATGTTTGTTCTGGATTAAAAACTTTTGACTGTTCTCATGTACTATACCATTTTAAAGCACAAACTTAGCTCTATGTTTTTTTTCACTGTTTATTCTTTTTTCTATTACGCTGTCAAATTAAAAAAAGTGTGAGTGAATTTTGTTGTATGAGTTCAAAAGAGGACATAAAGTGATGATATTGCCAACAATACCAAATCAGAAAAGCTTAACAAATGGGTGCCAAATGAGCTGAACGAAAATTAAAAACTCCACATAACAAATGCTGCTCTGTGCTTCTTTTGCACAACCAGTGTGACAAAAAACGGATTCTCTACAACAACTGACAGCGTTTCACACAGCTGGACTGAGTTGAAGCACCACAACAGTTCTTGAAACCAAAGCTGCATCAGAAGGTGGTTATGGTCACTGTTTGGCAGTTAGCAAGTGGGATTATCCACTCCAACTTCTTGAATCCTTTAGAACCCATCACAGCAGAGAAGGACTGCCAGAAAACCCACAAAATGTACTAAGAACTGTTTACATTCAACAGCGGTCAAAAAAAAAGGACCTATTCTTCTCCCTGACAACACCTCTCAAATAACTCTGCAGAAGCCGCACAAACTGGGCTACAAAACTCTACCTCATCCAGTCTCCTTACCAGACCTCTCTCCCACTGATTATTGCATTTGGAAGCATCTTTACCACGTCTTCAAGAGAAGATTTTTCAATACCAAGCAGCAGCTCAAATCACCTTCGAAGAATTCATCAGTCTCAGGAATCCAGGATTCTGTGCTACCAGTACAGACTTGTTTCTTCTTGGCAAAAATGTGTAGATTCTAAAGCTTAATATATAATTAATAAATTGATGAATAAATTTCATTCTAAGCTGAGATATAATGCTTAAAAGTTGATGGTTAAAAACTGCCATTATTTTTCGCACCAATCTAATATTATTTTTGCAGCATGATAGTAAAGGAAATTTTTAACCAAGAACTTAAAATTACCGGAAAACAGAATAGTGCAAACCACAAAATTAAGTAACAGTTACAGGCCTACATCTTATAATAAAATGGTATATTTATTACCCAGAAGCAATGCAAAAGAACTGTGAGAGGATTTCTTAATAACTTAAATGTGATACTACAACAATAAAACCTTTATTTGGGAAATCAGAAAAATGAATCAGAGGTGATTTAACAGTAAAAATCCCCCACATTTCTGTTGATCTGTAAAGTCTGACTAAGCAGGAAGGTCGATCTGATATCTAAACAATAAAAAAATATGGTGCACGAAAACATAATTGCTGTACATTAAATAACCATCTTTTCCACTGAATCAACCAAATTACACAACAAGCGGACAAAATGCAGACAGAGATCAGTAAGACCTAATGAAGGTCAATGAATCACACAGGGTGGAATGGTCCTCCCAAGATTCTCAGTGCAACTTCCCACTGAGAGCACATCCCATCAGAGGGGCTCCGTGGAGCCAGAGATCCTACAACCTCTCTCACTCGTGACTATGTTCCTCCTAAACATTTTTTTTCCTTTCAACAGCTGGAATTTCTAGTGTTCCAACTTGTGCTGTTCTGTCTCCAAGAAGAGTATCATGAGGTATCTGAACAGAAGATGCCTTGTCTTCTTAGGGCTGAAGAAATCCCAGTCCCCCAGCCACCCCTCATTCATCCTGTGCTCCAGCGTCTCAGCCATCTTCACAACTCTTTGCTGGGTTTGTTCTTGTCTGCCAATGTCTGCCCTGTGCAGGGAACACCAAACTGGGCAAAGTACACCACTGCTGTCCTGCAAATGTCAAAGTGGAAACCCCCACCTCTATCAACCTGACCGCTATACTCCTGCAGCCTTACTCTTTATAAAACAAAAATAAATTCAACTTCATGTGTTGAAAGTCACTTTCCAAATCCACACATTAGCATGAATCACCACTACACAAAGAGCTGCAGTGCAAGGAGATAAGAGCTTGAGCACACATAATTAATACCATATGGAAAAGAACAAGAGCCCCTCCATGCTAAAGATCAGTCTAAAAAACAACAAAAGACATAAGCTCCCATGGGAGCACTTCTAGACTGAGGCACGCTCTGCCAGCATAGAGCTGAGGCAATTCTTGAACTGACTCCAATTTTGAGAAGTACCTGACAAGAGAATAATGAGTTGCCAGGAGCAGAAACATTTTACACTTTCTGTAACGCAGATGAGCACACATCTTAACTACTCTGCTGCTGAGATTCAAAACATGGGGTAAGAACTTAATTTCAATCTCAGAGATAGTCAATTTTAGTCCCCTGGTGGACAACCACCTCCATTTCACCTTGTGAGGACACAAGAAGTTTAGGATTTCGTGATTTGCAGATGTTCTGAATCATGCTGTAGAACACAGCATGCACCCAATGAAGCTTCTCCCACCCACCCAAAATCCCTCCATCCACCAGAAATCTTCTAGCACCAGGAGGCTGGCATATGGAAGAGCTGAGATTTGAGGACACCGAGGTCACAGGACAGAAATCTTGACACAGGCACAGGCAAAGAATTCCTCACTGATGGGAAATGTTGCTGAAGAACACAAAGCTCCAGAATACAGGCTGTGCTGGATTACTGAGTAATTAAAGAGAGAGATCAAACATACTTTTCCAATAAAGACCATCATTTTCCCTCCCATCTTTTCTGTTTTTACTAAGAGAAGCAGTGTGTATCATTACACACTCACTTTCAACTCAAGAAGATTATACAGCAGCACATACCTGTACTACTTGTTTCTGTGGTTGCGTTTGCTGTGTGGTTGAAATCTGCATTTTGTCCCGAGTGCCCCGGGTACGTTCATTGCCCACCGAAGTCATCATATACAGTATATACAAAACAGAGTATGTACAAAATACAAAATCTGAAAGGAGAAAAAAAAGAGCATGAGTTAAGGCAGTGTACTGATGCAGTCATCAGATTATACAAAAGTGCAACAGTTTGAACTCTTCCTGCCTTTCCATGAACTCTATAAAGCAGCTTTAATACACTATTACAGGATTTATCACAGTCCTTACAGTAAAGGGGGCAACACACTGGATAAAAAACATTTCTGTCAGCTGATTAGGATCTGTCTAGATCTGTACTTCCAGGCGACATCTAAATCTCACAGCTTTGTCCAGTAATTTAACAAATAACATTTTCTATCTGCTACTCTGCTGAAATTTCAGCTCCAGCTGTATCTGTCCTTTAAATTCTGTAATACCCATTGCCTTGTTTTGATTCCTGGATTTTAACAACTCAGAATGCTAACACAAAAATCGCATTCACAAACTAAAGACTTCCTCTCTTCCCCATCATACTTTTCCTGCACATGCACAGAGGTCATGGCCAACTCCCACTCTACTTCTCACTTCTCATTTATAACAGAAATGCTGATCTCCGCCTTTAAATCCAGCCTTTGTAGCCGGTATTTTTCTTTTGTTCTCCCTCAATCTTAAAGAAATGACTTATAAAATTACCTATTACCCTGCCTGAAACATAGCTTTGTTGTATGACAACAAAGAAACCTGAAATTAACACCAAATCCCACACACATCATTACTATCTCATTTGTGGCAGTCAGCTTTCATTCTCACTCATTCTCTAGCCTTCAAATTATTACACTTTGAAAGAAGAAATTTATTATCCACTTGTGTTTGTACAGGATCTAACACAAGACTAACTGATAAGCATGGTTTATCACTGTGATAACCAGCAACAGATGTCTCAACTGGTCAAAACAGTTGTGGTCAACTGCCTGGTTTCTGTCCCAATGACAGAAAGGGAAGTAAAACTGCAAATTCAGGGAACTAATGACAAGCCCACAAGGTGCACCTGGGTAGAAGGAGATGTGCAAACAAGCAGCAAAGCACTTTTACTGCACCCTGAATGCATGAACATGCTTCAGCATGCAACTTGTTAGAGCAATAGCTTTGGTGCAAGCGGGCTGGCACCGAGTTCAACAGACAGTAACTAGTGAAAACTCATAAACTGAAGTGATTGCACGGATCAAGATGTGCTCAATACCCAACTGCTCGCTAGCATTCACAAGTAATGGGTATTCGAATATTAAAGCTGCAATGAGGTGCTTCAGTTTAAACACTGATTCACAATGCCTCATCCAGAATCAAAAAGACAACACCGTTATCGTTAAAATCTCTCATTCACTTTTGAAATACATATTTGCTGGCCAAAATGGAAATCTCCACTCCAAATTTCTTTATGTGCTAGTAAAAGCATTCAATAAAGTCTGAGGAGAAAGTATATTTCCATGAACTCTTACATATTTAACAAGGGAAGGCCTGCCTTTTCCTGGAACTGGCTGTAGTATGAGCTGAACTGGAACACCGTGTTTCTCCAGCTTTATGAATGTATTCAAAGCCAATCTGCTTCACAACCACTTAAGATAGTCTAACACTGTTGTCTTCTAAGCTCCAGAACACACAGCCTCCAGAGCTCTGCACCCAGTACCCTAAACACCAGCCACAGTCAGAACAGGGGTTACTCAATTGTGACAAAATGTTCCAAGGAAAGCAAAATCCTAAATAGATGTGGAGATGCTCTGAATAGCAAGTTTGATGCTTATCACTGCCTACCTGGTCATGGTTATCTCTGATATTTTAAACACAAGGAAGGGACAGCCTTCAGTTCAGTTTGCAGTAAAAACTACTTTTGCTCTTTGTGTTAAAATCTGCTTTCATGAGCCTTGCTAATTGCACCACCAATGTCCAAAATCTAGCTTAAGTTTATATACGCTAATAATGACCATTGGGTTGCGGGGTTTTTTAAGCATCAGTCAGTTTGTCATGATTTCAACCTAGTACAATAAGCAATGAGAAAAAGCCTAGAACAGAGAACACAGAGAGCATCAATCTTTCTGAAAGACAAGATAATAGTTTCAAATATGATTGTCTGGAATTAGCCCACTGTGACTTAAGATAACATTGAGAAACTACAGCCCCATTGGGTCTCAATTTGACAGTAATTTCTGAATTAACATCACGTTTCCATAGATCCTGGTACCTAGAAATTCTGACATACGTTTCACTGTTATTTTCTCCAATTCCATGAAAGCTACTCCAAATATTGCAATCCATGTTTTGGACATGACAGCAGCACACACCGAAGAGTTTTCCGTTAGTTCATAAAGTACATGCTTACAGTTCTGACAGCTCATCAGTCTACGGTACCTGAAGAGGACAGTGTCTTTTCTCCCCCTCCTAACATGTATTTCAGTGTCTCTGTGCCACAGCTCTTTAAGGCAGGTTTGTTTTTCAGGGTGAAAGGATACTACTTCAAGGATAAAGGCAGGCACACAAATGTTTTAAATACTCCTGGGAGATTAAGCAGTACAGCAAGATCAGCCTTCTGATGGGAACAGACCAAACAATCTGCACAGTATAACAGGACCTTCAAAGAAGATCCTCATCTCTCTAACCGTGCAGCCCATGAGCAGCACAGTTTGGCAATGGGTCTAAAGCACAAAACAAGCGAAGGCAGGAGCCTCTTCCTGACAGCAGTATGGACTTGTACATGCTTCAAACAAACGCGGAAATACCCCCCCCATTTGACATTCCCAACCACACCAATACAGACATGTTATAATCCATTTCTGACACAATCCAGTCTTCTTAAAAGCACAACCAGCAGTGTGATACCAAGAGAGCTTTCAAAACAAAACTATTTTATTTCCTCTTAGCTGGCTCCCACTACCTACACGCAGACTCCAGACAAAACAAGCAGCCCAGCTGAAGGGCTCTAACCAAGGAAACACCATAACTCCAGGCACAAGAATGTCTCCATCATGCTGGGCTGAGGCTTCACACCCTTCCACACCTACTCTTTAGAGCACTCAAGCAGCAGGCAGAGGCAAGACATATATTAAGCACAATGTTCATTAATAAGATGGGACTGAACAAGAACATTTCCTTGTGCATAAGGCAGCTTCTTATTCTCTTCAATTCCTCATATTAAAGTCTGTTTGGCAGGCTGTTGTCATAGAAATGAGTAAGATATCACAAACTGATGAACTTAATTTTAACTGCAGATGAAATGAGGAAAGAAGACTTGAGATTGAAGGATAACTCTTAATTAAAATTTGTTTAATAAAGACAAAACAACACTCAGACAATCCAATGTTTCAGTTTCCATGTCAAGTTCTGGCTCAGTGCAAAAGTCCCTCAACAGCAGTTAACATTTGACCTTGTAGACATATCGCAACTCTACCAAGCAGCCCAAACTGCTGTTATTTCAAAGACACAGATATACATTTAATGAAACTGGTCCCCAGAGAACTAGCTAAAAAGGAGGAGAAAGTATTAGAGAGACTGGACTTCCGAAATTGTTCTATAAAGAAGATGGTCATACTTTCTTTCACGATAATTCAAAAAAAAGCACAAGATTGCTGTAAGCCTTTTTATACTGACATAATCCAGTACCTTCAGGGGAAGGTTTGTCTCTACTTCTACTTCAAAAACAAACAAGAACCCCCAAACAAACCAAAACCAAAAAGCCCTGAGAGGTAGTTAAGAAAATTGCTCACTTCAACTATGCTTAGCTTCTCTAGTACTAAGGAATTCAAATTTCAGCACCTCCTCAAAAAGCAAATAACTAAACTTAAAAAAGGAAAGCAACAGAGGCATTTAACAGGAAAATCACGCCAACTCTCAATGTTTTGTTTGTGTTATTGTTTCTCTCTGTAGAGCAAGTTCAGCCCAAGGACCTACACTACAGTGGACACAGCACTGTACAATAAATAAGCTGTCTCCAGACTGGTTATTGAATGGCAACAATTATTCTGGTTTCCAAAAGTATTATTACCTAAGTTCCAGTATCTCAACACCCAACCTCCCTAAGGAGAACAAGTCCTACACCCCCCCCCCCAAAGTGTCCAATATCACGTCTTATTCAACACATTTAGTTGGGGTTTTGCTTTGGATTTTAGAAAAGAGGAAAGCAGAGAACTGGAGAGTAATTGAATGTGTATCAACACAAAAAGCAGGTTGTTAAAGCTATCATAGTGGCTATAATGCTTTATTTGATCTTTTGTTCCACTTTCCTTCAGCAAAAGTCTACTCCTTTTACGCTCAAAGACGCAGAAAAGCTATAGATAGAGAGAATACAAATCAATTGGACAGGGTGGCAAACCCTGCAAAACACAGTAAACCCATTGCTGAACTTTCAGGGACAGACCACGCACTGCTATACCACCCGACTTTCAAGAATCCTTCCGAGATACCCACTTCCACCAGCTGAACAAAACATTTGCAGTCTCAATTCTCTTCCTGAAGCAGCCTCAAGAAAGTTATTATCTTGGTCTCTGGAGAAGGAGCTGCGATAAAGAACACAGCGCAGAAATCTCTGTGTATACCTTAAAAGTGTGATTTTTTTTTTTATACTCTAATCACAAAGATACTCAGTCAAGGATTTCTCACAGTGACAAGGCTGGGAAAAGCCTGCAGGACACTGCCTCGTGACAGCATGATACCGCTGTAGACTCAGTACCTGTACTGCCCCAAGCCAACAATACAGAACCTGAACTTATGGATCCTGGGAGGATTCATGTCTCATCTTAAGGTCTTCTACAGTAAACAGGAAAAATATTGATGGACAGGAGTAGATCAGCATGACTGGCAGGACACCACAAGAGAGAGAAATTGCACTACCTGTATGCTCTCATATTTAACTAAGAAAAGACGATTGTTGGAAATGGCCTGAGTACCAACACAAATATATAAACTAACAAACATCTGCTAGTTGCGTTAAGAAAACACACTGAATAAACAAGTGAATACTCTTACCCATCTTTCTTGAAACCCACTGAGCTGTGAATTGAAATTATTCTGCCAAGACAATCCACAATTAGCTAAGAACACACCCCGATCTACAGAAATAAACAATTACTCGTTACCAGCAAAAGAAAAAAGTTCATTTCAAGGATTAATATTTCTAAGAAAACACTACACAAAAGAAGACAAAAATATACACAAATAGGTCTTCCAAATAAAAGAAAAGACAGCATTGTTTTGGAAATGAAGTGTGTATCTTCAAAAGACTGGAGTTAGGCAACAGCTGGTCCCATATCCAGAGCCCCTCTCAAAAGCATGATGTGGAAGGAGGGCTGAGAGGCACATTTTCTGCTAGTAGAGCAGGTTTTAATCATGAACATTAAGTAATATCATTAACATTATTTTAAAAAACCTTCTAATCTCACAATATATATCTTTGCTATTAACCCAGTGTCTCTGCCTAACAGACAAGTATTACATTTTAGTACATATTGGTGATCATCCCAGCTTGAATCAAAACCTGCCAACCACATCCTATAAACATCCAGCAGACTTGCCCCAATCGTTTCTTAATAAATATCCAAACTTCAGAGGTAACAAGTGTCCTTATTCATACAGAAATTTCTGAAGGAGGAACTGAAATTTCCCCAAATTCAATTTCCATTGGTATCAAATAAAGAAAAAAAATAAAAGACAAACACACCACAACCAGAGAAGCCTTACTGACTTCCACTGAGGGCTTCACCTTTCAAACAGCAAAGGCAATCTTCAGACTGCTAAAAACCCAGCTCTGCTGCTGTGAGAAGACAAGACTCCTGAGTCACTCCAGACAATCACAAGGAGGAGATGTTCTAGAAGGTTCAGAGGACTTGACCTTACCTTTCAGACATCTACAGAGTCCCTACTCTTGTCTTCTGCTGCCTTCCTCCAGGAAGGCCACTTCAGATAATAACCAGCTGGACTTCCACATGCAAAAAGGATAAAGTCCTGCTCCCTGTCCTCACTAATTATAAGCCCCACGTTTTGCAAGGACCTGCAAAATGCACTGGTTACCAGCACTTACCAATGACTATAACGAAATACAAAGAGACCCAGCTAGACTATATGCATGTTATTTTCTACCTAAGCACCACTCTCAGAGCTGAGAACCAGCTGTTGCCATGAACTAGAAGAAAAAAAAACAGGCTGCACTGGTCCACACAGAACTAAGATATACAGCAAATAGGAACTCTTTCTGAGGAGCAGCAATTATGCGGATCCTGTGAAGAAGGGACAATAGCAAGTTCACTCTTGAAGTATGCTTCTCTGCTGAGGAATATCTGAAGAAAAGCTGTGGGCTGTTCTGATAATTCAAAGACCTGAAGCAAAAACTAAATACATGTTCCTGCTATCTTCAAGGTAAGGAATTCATTTCCTGCTCTCTGTCACAGAAAAGGCTTTTCTCATGCAAGCCCCCTCTAAAAAGTAAAAAGTACAAGAGATAAGGTATTGCCACCACTGACTACATCATATGCTGACCAGAACTGCCAATTGGTTCAGTATCTTAAGGGAGGAAGCACAGAGACCACAGTGGCTCAGAGGTGGTTCCTGGTACATGCACAGCCAAACACACTCTTACTTCCTCTTGCTGTGGAAGGAAAGGAACACCTCTATTTCCGAGTCCTCTGTCCTCTGATTTTTCCATCTGAGGAGATAACAAAAACTAGCCAAGTCAACTCACAGCATACTCTGGTTATTCCATCACTGCTACATTCAGTGGTGAAGAACCATCAGTATTGCAAACCTGCTTTTATACTTCTCTGGGTTTGTCTACCCCCATAAATGGAATAATCAACAAAGACAGAAAAGGTAAAGCCCTCCATGTTTTCACTCCTAAGGCTTCCTGAGAGGCAACCAGCGAAAGGGTGCTACAGCATCCACAGCTTCCAACAAAGTAGCAGCTAGCAGAACTGCAGCCTAGTCATCCCCTGCAACAAATACTCAGATTGAATTATACTCTGCACTAACTACAAGGTTTACAAAAAACACTAACTAATACTTTACAAAAGGAAAAGTGTATTTCAGCTGAGAGAAAAAACTGAACTAGCAGGTTTTGCAGGCTGAAAATCATTACCCTCTGCAGCCAAAACTAACACCACCTTTCCAAAGTCACACACAAGTAGAGGATGGCTGAACAGAGTTTGGGACAAACAAACATGTCTGGAGTTTTAGTTCCCATTCACATGGTTGTATATTCATTCAAAGTTCAGTCCACAGTGCAAGCATCAAAATCAGATTTCAGCTCACGTCTAATACCACGCAACTGTGAGCTGCCACCAGAAACAGCATTCCTGCTCCCCTGCTCCTTAACCACATAATATTGCTACTTCCCTTCAATCAGACTAACGATTGTGCAGCTGCAGAGGGAGTTGGTTCAGCAAGCTGACCCAGGAGCAGACTAAACCCTCTAAAACAAAACAGTGAGCCAGTTGAATAAGCTTATCTAGTGGAAAACTATGTGACTACACAACTGCTGAATCTGACACAAGGGATAGGGATCAAGTTCACGAGGATAGGGGCAACTTGCATTTCAGCAGCCACATACCATTATAACACAGGTAAAATGTGAGGTTTCACATTTCGTTCTCCTGGGATTCAGTATAGCATCATCTTATCCTGGTCAGACCCTCTGCAGCAACAACAAACATTAAAAATGCCTTGTAGGCACTTAAAATCTTAAAAACCTCCCAGCAGAGTGAACTTGAACGTATCATTATTTTATGGCATTTTTGATCTTCAACAGGAAAAAACGCTTGCATCAACCTTACTGAACACTGCTCAGCCTCTTGGATACCTGTTAGCATCCACTGCCACTTGCAGCAAAGAATGCACTTCTAATAATGGGAAAGTGCTTCCACGCAAACAAGACAACGCTGTAATCAACCAACACTAGGACAGTCTGACTAAAACACCTTGTGGCGATCTAGAACACAGTCCTTTCCCCCAGCCACAGAAGCATCCATCTACCCTCAGTTTCAGGCATTCAATGAGAGACTCAAACAATTTAGCCCCCAAATTCAATCTTTAACGACTTTGTACACACGACTAAGTATTCAGTGCTTTAGCTGGTCTTCTCTGACTTTTTCTTTCTTTGATACACTGAAACATCCAACCTTTCCCTATCCAAAGCCCCACCTTGAGAAGGCTTGCTCTCTCTGCCAGCTCATTAAAACTCAGAGAAGTTCCTCTGAGGGGAACAAATCCAGACAGATTTGTCCAGGAAGTCAGGGCTAGGTGACTTTTAAGTTCTTCACCAAAACGATCACAAGAAAAAGCCTTTGTAGATTGCAATAATTTGAAAAACCTTCCAGACTATGCTAGATGAACTCAGGACTCAGCCAGAAACCCAGGTCAGCTCAAGGTGCACACACATGCCCTGTATGTAGGTGAGGAAAGAGCTGCAGAGTGCAAACTAAACATGTTATAGATGTCCTCTTCAAGGAACACATGGAAGGACATACGATCTCAGGTTGCACTCTGGTTAAGCTATCAATACTACAAGGAAAAATATCTAAGTAGCCAAAGCATCTCAAACAAGGATGAGGTACATCAAAGCTGTACAGTATTTCTGACCTACCTGCATGAAACCATGACCAACCTGTGTCAGAACCACTGTTTCTTTCCCACACCTCTGCTGCCATCTTGAATGGAAGGACCTCGTTTCCTGCCCTCTGTCATAGAAAAGGCTTTCCTCATGCAACCCCCTCTAAAAAGTAAAAAGATATAAGGCATTCCCAGCACTGACTACACCATATGCTGTCCTGAACTGTCAACTGGCTCAGTATCTTAGGTGAGGAAGCAAATAGACACCACAGTAACCCTGCTGCCAGTGCCAGCAAGACAGTATCAGAACAGTTTAAACTTCGGTTATGTCACTTGGTACAACACCAGCTACAAGCATATATCAAAGACACTTTGGGCTCAAGATCTGTCAAGACTACCAACTGTAAGACACAAGACAAAGAAAAAGCCCTTTCAGTGAGTCACCCCCATACCATTGCAACCAACAGCTCACTGTACCCACAAGATGAACAATTCATGCAACAGCAAAAATAGGAGAAAAAAAAAAGCTGTTGAGTAACACAAAACATTCCTCAAAAAACTTATTAGGAAAGCTACTGGTATCTGAACAAAAAAGATGCTGAATTGTACTGGGAACTGTCAGCTTTGGCTATTAAACTGTAGAAATACACATTTCAGATATTCGCTCTGATGTAACAGCCCATGTCTAAATATCTCCCCAAATCAATTGCTGTTCACACAGAAAAACAACCCAAGTAAGGAGACCAAGGCTGACATCCAGGCACTCCAAACAACAGAAAGAAGTAGCTGACACCAATTGGGAGCCACGCAGTCAAGACAATACTGAGAAGGAGAAACTCACTTTGAGCAGGGCTCTTGTAAACAAAGTGGCATAGAGGAAGCAGGACTCTATGTTGGACATCTCGCTGCCAAATCACACATGTTCAGCTCTTGTACTCTCCCTGCCCCCTTCAGCTCCCTCCCACACCACTGAACCCCACTCTCCTGGAACTGCTTCCAAAGGAATTCTTTGAATAGAAACAGATACAAGCAACAGGACTAAAAATAGCTGAGCTAGTGGAGATATTCATGACATTTTCACACTGGTGGAAATACACTGGTTTAAAGAAAGGATCACCTAGTTAATTCACACTGGAATCAGCAACAAGGAACAACATACAAAGTGCCACCATAAAAGTGTTTTGGAGGGGAGGATTAATTCAGACTTGTGACACTCATCAGGTCACATTACAACACTCACAACAAAACAGCAATGGTTAAATTACAAGCCACAAGTTCTGGAAACAAATGCGCTAAGTAATCAGTAAAGCTATATCCATAAAATGTGCTGAGAACCTCGTGATACCAGATTTTTGATTCCAGCTTCAGCTTTGTAGCAACATCAAAGAGCTCAGGTATCATTTCTGCACTAGTAGAGAACTCTGCTCCTTGAACTGGATAGTGGGGAAGATGACCAGCACAGATGACTGCTTGTGATATGCTCACATATTCAGAAAACCAGAAAATATTAGGAATCTTGCTGAAAAAAGCTTTCAAATATAGCATTTTGTCTAGCTTTAAACAAGGTGCGTTTTACTAGTTTCCTTTGGTAAGTTTACATGAGGTCAGGTCTCTGACCTGCATCAAAACTATACCTATCTATCCAAAGAAGTGAAAGATTAACAATCTATAAGACTTTAAACACACAAGCACATGCTAGAAAGGAGCGGGCGAATAAAGTGTCCTCCACACAGAATTCAAACTTGAAAGCAAGAATAGCGTTAGGCAGGTTGGCCTTGTGTGTTTAACGTTTAAAAAGTAAAATGGAATTCATCTCCTGCTTCTTAGATAGCTTCTTAATCATTTTAAACAAGATACTGAAGAGACAAGCTGCTCACATATGATGAAATAATGAAATGCTCAAGTAGAAAATCTGTTTTTTAATCATCCCAAAAAGATTTTAGTCACCTGTCTATTTTACCATCAATCTAAAAGACGAAGCACTCTGCTGCAAGATGAAGTTACTCACTTTTGAAAGAGAAGCGACTTGCACTCTTCATGTCTTAGCTTGTAAAACAGTCAGCTTATTTATATTAATTGCAGTACCTCACACAGTACACTTGTGAATTCTGAGACTGCACCTGGAATACTCATTTTGCCAACTGCAGTGCTCCACTCTGGCAACCACATTAAAATATTACAGGTATCAGCTTTAGAGATCATATTGAACCTATAAAAACTTGACGGAACAAATAGTTTGGCAATGACAAGCTTTAAAGCCATTTCAGCAGAAGATGTGTTGTAAATATCAATTTTCTCTAAGCAAACCAAAAAGCCATTACGTGCACAGAAGTCAGGCAAAGATGAGCGAGGGATAACAGAGATAAAATATTACACGTTTTTAAAATTATATTACAAACTTAAGCAGCTTTCGGTTATTTGCAGAATGTTACGCAGAAATTCTCGCACAACAGGAGACTGTCAAGTACACGTGCTGTAAAAGCCAAGATGACACTGCAAACGCATTGAGAAACCAATGAGGGCCAAATTTAAAATGCAGAATGGTATAATGTTTTAAATGTGTTCTCAATTTAACACACAAAGATTGCTTTTCAAGTTCAGTGAGCACACTGCCCAGAACACAGCTTTTTCAAAACTACTAAGAAGAACTTGACTCGATAGAATAAAGTAAAACCAATAATCACAAAAGGAAAAACGCCACTTGTCATTCCACATGCCACCTCTGATGATCAGAAAGTCCAAGACACACAGACAGTGGAAGGAGCAGCACTGACCCAAAAACTGCTCAAGGGCTGCTCACTGCCTCACCTTCAGGACACTGAAATGTGCAGTTCTGCTGGAGTTTAGGGTGTTTTTTTTGAAAGCAGACAAGCCTCACCTACGTAGGCCCCTTCACTTCCCCACGTCTAACATTTGAAAAACAACACTTGCCAACCCTGTTGCTGTGCTCCAAAACTCAAAGGCAGAAGGCGTTAGCATGACCTCAGTTCTTAGTTAGCATGACCTTGCCATGAGTTTTTGAGATCTGCTGTCATGGAAGAGACAGCAAGATCACAACTACTTCACAGGTATTTCTTTGCAGGATCAAGTGCAAGACATTGATAGAATGGGATAAAACAGCTCTCAACACATTGCATTTAAACATCACGGAGTACACATGCAACTGCTGAGACCAGTAACTTGAAGGAGTAGAAGTTTTACTTCCACTTATTAACAAAAGTCCATTTGAAGAGTTATGAATACATCCAAGAAAAACATTTCGTGCTCTTTTCAGAATTTTTTTGCCAGAGGAAGAAGAAAGGGAAGTAAAAAAGCATGTTTAACTAAATTATCTCATTCCCAAAACCAGAGAAGTAACTTTCTTTAAACACGCTCTAAGTTCTCAAATGTTATACACACAATGCATAAACCCCAGAAAATCCCCAGAGCACAAAGCACCAAAAGTAAGGTCTGCCCTATCAGAGATCAGCGACACCTTAATGTGAATTCTAACATGCAAGCACAGTAGAGAACAAAAACCTTTGCTCAATTGAATTATCACAATTCCCATCAAAGTACAAAAGGAATAAAACAAAGAGTCCAAGGAACACAATGACATTAAGCAAGAACAGAAACTTAGATTAAATCTGGTCAGACAAAAAAAAGAGAAAATCAACCTTATACACTAACATGAATCCACAAAAGCCTGTAATTTTACTTCAGAGGCAACTAAAAATAACTAAATGTTTATGTGGAACTCACTTCTCAGTAGAGATCTTAACTGAAATGCAAGGTGTTGTTTAAGAGTAGCAGTACATTGATGCCAATCTAAAATTCTTAGGTCGTAAACAAGTATTTCACTATCGGAACTCTTCCACAGCTTTACTGAGATGTCCAATTGTCATAAAAGACTCAGAAGCTCAAATTCCAGAAACATATGGGAATGTTTTGGTTAATCTTGAGACCCTTGCAATCATGATGTTTTGTATTTAAACAGAGTGGGGAAATAGAATCATAGAATCTTCTGGTTGGAAAAGACCTCTGAGATCAAGTCCAACTGCACCCATCATCCGCTAAACCATTCCTCAAGATAAGCTTTTGGGGAACCTTTTTTTTTTAACTAGTCTGAAGCCTTATAAGGTCTTAATTTTATACAGTTTTTGGAAAAGTAAATTGAGGGCATCCTTCCATTTTTTTTCCATTTAATTAGAAATTTGGGTCACTTTAAAAATACACACAAATTCTGAAAAATGGGCATGGAGACTAAATCCTGTAGGTCAGGACTTTTATACATACTAGGAGCTGAACTGCTTGGAAGGTCAATTCACAGCAAGTCCTGGAAGAGCTAAGCCTACCACATCTTCCAAGCTGGTCTCCACAATTTCAAGAAAGCAGAGCTCCAGACCTCTCTAGCCATAAATACCACACTTGTATGGAATAGTATAGTCATGAGACCCAAACATACATTTGGATAAACCAACCTAATGTAGTAAAGCTCTCATGTGTTGTCTTCAGCTGAAGGCTTTCAAGCTTTGACTAAAATAAAATCAGTAGAGTTTAAGACATACATTTTGGCAAAGTTTAGCACAGTGCCTGAGCTATGCTTATGTGAGGTAGCTTCACCTGGCAATGAAACTGAGAAGCCTGAAACAGATTTCTCAGGCAATGTAAGAGGTGGTAACAGTCTTGTTTTATTAAACAGAAGGACGAAGTGAATGCCTAAACAGAGATAACTTTCTTGCCATCAGAGTGCCAGAAGAGATGTCTTATCCCTCTTGAAAAACAACAAAAAGATTATCTCAAATAAAACTTCAGTGGAATTTCACAGCATGTCTGTTCGTTTATAAACTTCTGGGTAAAAAAGGCAAATAATGCTGTACTTACACATGCCCAAAACAATCCCACAGCTTTCCCTTTGGCCTTGCTGTAGCCCCAGTTCCTCCACTCTAACAGGGCAACACTGTTTCAAAAGACTGAAACACAGTCGCAGGGCCAGATAATTCACAATGAAGATGTAATACCCCAAAAGGGGCATTTTTCAAGGGCAAGTAGTGATAGGATGAAGGGAGAAAGGCTTTAAACTGGAAATTCTTCACTATGAGGGTGGTGAGACACTGGCACAGGCTGCCCAGGGAAGCTGTGGGTGTCCCCTCCCTGGAAGTGCTCAAGGTCAAGTTGGATGGGGTCTTGAGCAGCCTGTTCTGGTGGGAGGTGTCCCTGCCCATGGCAGAGGGTTGGAACTGGATGGGCTTTAAGGTCCCATCCAAACCATTACACGACTCTATGATTCTCAGCAGAGTCCCCTTCCCCCTCACCAGGTATTTCACCAGGGCTCATTGTTCCCTGCCTTGCTTCATTATTCACTTTCAGTGCAGTTCATCAAAGCAGGAATTTTGTTTGTTTGTTTGCAAAGACACACCTAAAGCTCCCCAGCATTAACGACTTGACTTCTGCTGCTATGAGACAGACTGTGCATAATTTGAACAAATAAATCAGAGTAGCAACCCACTGTATCAGTGATCAAGAACACCAAACTTTCCGAATCTTTTCCCTGCGCCCCCCCCCCCCCCCCGCAAAAACCTGTCTTGTAACCACCCTTCTCCTGCTCCTTCAATAGGCAACTCATTCTGTCCCTTTCCCTCCCCCTACTGGATTAGCACCTGTCTGCAGAGCCAAGGAGAGAAACTACCATCAAAAGAGTACACTAACAACTCTGTCCAAAGGGAGGAGGAGTTGCACGTCTGCCTTTCAATCAGGGTCTGTCAATAAAACCTAAGACCTAGAAACGTAAAACCAGTTCCTGGCCACCCATCCCTCCTTAACAAATCCTGGTAAGGAAAAGCAGCAGTCTAGCTGGAAGCCTGTAGGCTAGTGGCTTACCCCAGAGGTGAGTACTGAGCCCAGTTTTGTTCAACATATTCATCTATGACCTGCATGAGGGGACAGAGTGTATCCTCAGCATGTCTGATGAGGACTTAGAACTGGGAGAAGTGGCTGATACTCCAGAAGCCTGTGCTGCTGTTCAGCAAGATCTGGACAGCCTGGAGAGCCGGGCACAGAGGAACCCAAGGAACATTCAACAATGGCAAGTGTAGGGTCCTGTACCTTCAGAGGAACAACCCCATGCACCAGTACAGGTTAGGGACTGACCTTGCTTGAAAGTACTTCTGCAGAAAAGGACCTGGGAGCCCTCGTAAACAAGTTAACCATGAGCTGGCAAAGTGCCCTCATGGCCAAGAAGGCCAGTACTACCCTGGGGTGCATCAAGAACAATGTGATCAGCAGGGTGAGGGAGGTTATCCTCCCCCTCTGTTCTGCCCTAGTGAGGCCCCATCTGGAGTCCTGTGTCCAGCTCTGGGGTTGGCCAGCTCAAGAAAGACAAGGAACAACTGGAGAGAGCCCAGCGGAGGCCACAGAGACAATCAGGGGACTGGAGTAACTCTCTTATCGGGAAAGGCTGAGAGACCTTGGTCTGTTTAGTCTGGAAAAGAGAAGACCGAGAGGGGATCTCCTTAATGTTTACAAACATCTAACGAGCAGGTGCCACAAGTATGGGGCCAGACTCCTTCCAGCGGTGCGCAGCAACAGGATAAAGGGCAACAGGCACAAACTGGAGTACAGGAAGTTCTACCTCAGCATGAGGAAAAATTTCTTCACTGCAAGGGTGATCAAGCACTGGCACAGGCTGCCTAGGGAGGTTGTGGAGTCTCCTTCTCTGGAGAGATTCAAAACACACCTGGACACACTCTTGCGCACCCTGCTGTGGGTGAACCTGCTTAGCAGGGGGACTGGACTGGATGATCTCCAGAAGTCCCTTCCAATTCTGACCACTGTGTGATTCTGTGACTCCAGTTGCTAAATTTTTTCATTTGCTCTCTCCTACACCCAGCTCCAATCCCAAAGAGCTACTTGTTTTTCACTAGTTGGAGAAGGTTTTAGTTACCACAGTCTGACTCAATGTTCAAAATCTACTTGTTCTGGCCTGCAAGGTAAGATGCATCACTCCATATGTTTTTGTACTCAATTTTTGCTTAGATATTAAAAACAACTGAAAAGGAATGGTTCTGCAGCGTCTTGCCCCATGTTTTACCATATTTTATAATAGAAAGGTCACTTCACAACCAGAGAAATGCTTAGGATGTTTTCTGTTCATCAGTTATTTTAATGGATTTATTTATTGAGAAGAAATATAAAAGTTACAAATTTTCGCTTCCCTCTCTCCCATGACTGAAGTACCCAAAAGCATTCCCCTAGCAATCAATGGAATCAACAAGAGAGATAAGTCATACAAATATTTGAGGTAGGTTTCCTAGCAGAAACTGAATCCCACTGATGTTTCATTTCAGAGGTCTGCCCTAAAAGAGCTGTTCCAGCACTCCTCAGATTCAATGTCCCAAATGATGATGTAATTTTAACCATCTAACCCGATTTTAACCTTTCTGGGGGTCCTGGGGACTTAGGGGAAGGATTTGCAAGAATAGGAAAAATAGGCTGACTCAGTAAATGTTATTTACTAGGACTTGCATAATTCCACAAAGTTTTGGCTTTACTCTCATTAAAAAGTACACTGCTTCAGAAAATGAACTGCTCAGTCTAATCTCTCCTAAATGTTGTTATGTACATTAAAACACTACTTACAAGCCACACAACTCCTAGATAGAACATACACAGGACTTGGGCAATGTTACCACTGTCAGACAATCAAACGTTTGACCTGCTTCTTCTCTCACAGAATTGCTGAATTATAGTCTTCAGTTCAGCTAGAGCCAAGACAGCAAATTACTCTGTATTTGCAAGCATGGAAATTATTTGGATTTGAAATATGCACCTTGCCGCATTTTCACAGCACTTTCTCTACATACATATCCCAAACCCACCCATCTCTCCACTTCTCACGAGTCATGAATTACTGTCAACACCATCCCTGCTAAATTCAGTTACTCACCCACCTCCTTCTCAAAGGCACAGAAGAATGCATGGCCTTGAGTTTGCCTGAAGGACTAGAGCTGTCACTACATCAAGGAGTTTAACACAGAGAAGAAGAAAGCCTTGGGGAGCGTGTCTCATCATTGTATACCACTACCTGAAGGGAAGGTGCAAAGACAGCCAGGCTATTACCGATGGTGCCCAGTGACAGGACCAGAGGTAAAGGGCACAGACTGGAAAACAGAAGGTTCCATCTGAACATGAGGAAACACTTTTTTACTGTGCAGGCGACAAAGCACTGGCACAAGTTCTCCATTGAAGTGGTGTAGTCTCCAATCTTGGAGATACCTAAAAGATGTCCAGACACGGTCCTGGGCAACCAGCTCTAGGTGGCCCTGCTTGAGCTGGGGGAAACAATATGACCTCCAGAAGCCCCTGCCAGCTCCAGCCAGCCTATGATTACATGAAGTAAAAAGAGAAGGAAGTCCTATAACAGAACAGCTGCAATTAAAAATGCCACACACACTTCAATAGAGACAACTCTCAAACTCCTGCATTTGTACTCACACTGCCACATAAAGAAAATCAAGTGAAAGTCTATCTTTTATGTATATTGCCCTACCTGATTTTATTATCAACAGACAAAATGGTAAACAATGAAACCTGGAGTACATGCAGAAATTTGCAAGGAGTTTTATACTTACAGTCATAGCAAAGAACTACTCAGGACAGACAATAAGCATCTTTTCCTAAGAGGCAAAGAAGAGCTCCTGATACCATGGCTGCTATCTGGGCATCAAGAAGCCGCAAAGAAACCCACCAGGTTGCAGGCACACAGCAAAACCCACAAGGTTTCCTCCAACACTGAAAAAAGCATAGTCATTAACTTGCCTTCACCAAGCTTGTAACACTATTTCAATCTTTCTCTAAACTAAGTTTCAGACAACTACCCCTTGGCACTTACTTCACAGTCAGAACACTCAGAAATTCATCCAGTGGCTAATAAAAGAAAGTGAAGCACAGCACTGGTCCCCCTCATCACATTTAGTCACTCAAAGTTAACATCAGTAACGTAGGTCCCTCTTATGTCAGTTTTACAACGGATGACAAGTCAGTGATCTGGGGAACGTGTGACTGAAAGCTGAAATAAAAGCCCCGTAAAAGAAGACATCTGTGCCTCAGGGAACAACCCATCACAAGCAGGGACCAGAAATTCTCAAATACAATGTACTATGTACAGCCCAACAGCAGAGCAGGGTTTGGCACCACGACTCCTTTCAGATTCACGTTGCTGAAACTGCATCTAAGAAATTACACAAGTTTGAAAAACAAGGAGGAATGTAAACACAGAAGAAACAAAGAAAGAAATCAGCAATAGCCTTGAACTACAGGGAAACATGGACAATGTGACAATAAGATGTATCAGTCAAGTGTTTATTTTAACTAGCCATGAATCGGTTAAGATTTAAAACGAGACATAAAGAAGAAACAAAAAAGCTGCCAGAAGCCATATGCTTCATTCTATATTACATATCCTCAAAATGCTTAACAAAACAAATAGAGTAGAAAAAAAAACATTTTCTTTGCTCAAAATCTATCTCAATATGGTCTCTGAAGTATCATCCTACTTCCAGGAACAGTATTTTAGTCATAAGAAATACAAGTGAAATGTTCTAGAGGAAACCTATGCTACACACAGTAAAACTGCAAAAGACTTCCTCTCTCTCCAACTAACGATTAAAAATACTCGGGAATATCATCATAGCTACTGGATCAAAATTTTACACCTTCAGTCACAGGACTGCCTAACAGACAAAGACAGAATTTTTGTCATTAAACCAGGCCAATAAAAGGTGCAACCTGATGATGAAGATCTTGAGGTTAAGGAATAATTTGCTTTTTCTTCACTGAACTTCAGATTCAAACACCAACACAAATTTCATCGGACCTGCATCTTCTGCAGGTATGTAATAAATCATGTTTCCTGTATAAGGCAAAAAACCCCAAAACTACGAAGTTCGCCATAGTAGTACCAGTTCAGGCAAAACTGAAGTCTCAAGATCAAAGTTCTCTCAGTATGGGAAACATTTCACTGTTGTTAATGCAAAATGTTATACTCAGCCAGGTTAAGGACTCCTCCAAGCTCATCTGTTGCAAGACTGATGTAAGAGGTTAGGAGGGAAGAGGAAATAAACCTTGACAGATTAGTTTACCTTCAAAAGAAGCCACAATATCTCACAGCTTTCACATAGCCAGATGGACAATGCAAAAAAAAAGGTAATTTCAAGGGAACTGAGAGGAAAAACTACCCCATTCAAGGGAACCGTGCGAAGCTGTTCATATAACCGATCTCACAAGTTTTACAACCTAGAGAGAATATAAATACATCAATATGCTCAGCAAAATACTTATGTGGTAGCTAAGGCGAGCTGAGCAAGCCACAAGAACTTAGGCATCAGACTGCACCCCCTCTAACCTATCTGTCTTCAGTCACTGTTTACTCTTTGCAGCATGGGAAAGCAGTCAGGAGAAAGGGGTGAAGGTTCCACACCCGTGAAAGGGACCACAGGAGCCCCAGCTGGGCAGGGAATTCCAACAAACTGTCCACTTAAACAGCCAAAATTAAAGAGCACAGACTTTCATGTGACAGCAAAACAGAGAAAGCCTTCGTAAGATTTTTGTAAAATATGAACCTTAAGTAATTGCTAAGGAGCTACTTCACAAACTTTCATCCCAGCTCTCACTTTAATGAGCGCAACCTGTTTAGGGAAGTTGTATGAAAAACAGTTCAAGTCCAAACTAGGTCTTCTCTGAAAAATCAGAGAGGATGCAGTGGGCTACAAATAAGCAGATTGTATCAGAAAAACATAAAACTCGCAAAGCTCCAGCGGAACAACAACACTGAAGTGAACAATCCTTGCATTCTTCTAGCAACCTCCATTTCATAGTTTTGAAGTGTACAATACTGAGTTTCTTTAATCTGTTATCTTATAAAGGGGGATCTCTTTTACCAAGGTCATACGAGGCTTTTGCAAACTTGAGTGCAGAACATGGGTCTTCAGAGTCCTGCTCATGTACTTAAACCAAATAAGAGACAAAGAAAAACAAAAAGATTAATAAAAAATATAACTTTTTATTTCTGTTCTCTCACAGAGAACCCATTCCCAGCACTTGCAAGTAAGCATTACTATTAATAGTAAAAACAAAACAAAATGCTTCTTGTAACAGACAAGGGGCTTTTGTTAGGTTTTCCCTTATTTTTCTTAACTTTTGTGACAAGTCTGTAACTTCAAAGTCCCCCCAAATGGTCAAATTATTTTGCAAGCCAAGGCACCAGCAGATTTTTTTGTGGAATGGCCAAAAAAACCACAAGTGAAAACAGCCTAGATTTCTGAATTTCCATATCTTTGCTTTAATTACTATAAACTTGTAAAAAAAATCAATACGCGGATAAAACTGCAACTAGAACAAAGCTTGTTCAATTCCCACTCCTCCCTCCTTTAAGTTACCAAGATTGTTAAGGTTATAAACAACTAAAGCTGGTTCAGTTTCCAAACTATGCATCAAAATTGGTTTACACCAGTTAATCCAGTTTCTTCATGTAACCCTCCAGGAGTCCCGAAACATCATTAATGCTGTAAAGTGATTTAGCCTTTCTCGCTTTCAAGTTACCTAGAGTAAGGTTAAAAATAAATTCTTTAAACAAGTTAGGTCAAACCACCACAGAAAGATGAGGCCCAGGTATAAATACTGAGTCAGCTAGGTAGGAATCCAAGTCCAGATTCCACTAGAGAATGCGATATAACCAAGGGAAGGTCCTGGTAAATACTAAAAGAGCAAAGCATCAGAAGGCTGAGTCGCTGCCATACATTGCAAAGGACTCTGTTTCAACAGCAAGCACTGCTTCTCCAGGCCTGCACATCCTCCCCCTCCCTCCCCTTCACTCACATCCAGCTCCAATTTCTCTCCTTGAAAAAAACAGCTGCTCTCACGTCAGGACAGCCCCTCCATTTCACCAGCCACCACCGCCCCAGAGGCTATCGCCTTGATCTGTTGCTGTATCATAACCATTCAGCTTTTACTCAAATCGAGACAACGAGAGACTGACTGGTGCCTGGCAGCAAGAGACGGAGCGAGCTGGCTCTCCTGAGCTTCCCCATACGTTGCTCCACACGAAACCCGAAGTTTCTGTTCCACAGGACTGCATGTTCCTTTGAACACAGCTCCACGCATCCATGCTCCTGACGCTAACACACCTAGAAGAGAGAAGCTTCAAACCAGGTTCACCCAGGCAGCACTCAACAGCACTGCAGACATTTCAGCACGCATTTTTTAAAACCTATTTCACATCACAGAGTTCAAATCCTTGCTGTCAGGCTCAAAGGTGCACCAGGTGACTTCCTACATCCAGTTTGTTGCAGAACAGTTTTTATCAAGCTAACTTCCCTGCTGTAATTTTCTTCAGCAACAACAACAAACCAAAAAGAGCTTTCTCTTTTTGTTCTTAAATGCAACATAAGCCAGACCAACAGCAAACCCTGCCCTGGCTTCCGATTCTCAGTAAGGACACCTAACTGAGGTGAGGAAGGACTAGGTAGAGGAGGTTAACAGAAGGAACAGCTCATCCATCACCATGTCCTCAAGTAACCTACTGTTGCTGCCGAGAAGTTACTGACAGTGAATTCTATAGCTGTGATCATGACACGGCTGTCCTGCCCCTCCCAGCAAGGGAGCACCCAAAAGGGAGACAGGGAAAGACAACACAGAAGGAAATCCCTACACAAAGCACTGGTCAAGAGTTATGCACTCATTTGCTCCCTTTTCCACTACTGCCAGCCCTTCTCTGGCCTGACCTGAGATCAGGAAAGGGTCAAAAGACGAAGCCCCTTCCACCACCCCGTAACGCCTCTGAGGGGCCAAACTGCACCAGCCCCACTTCTCCCTCCAAGGGGTCCAGCTAGTGCAGCCCTACTTCTCCTGAGGGGTTCCACTTGCACCAGCCCCACTGCTCCTCACGGGTTCCATGTGCACCAGCCCCACTGCTGTATAGAGTTCTGCTGCACCAACCGCTCTGCTCCTCCGAGGGGTCCAACTATACCAGTCCACCTTCTCCTTCGGAGGAGTCCAGCTGGTGCAGCCCTGCTTCTCCTCCCAATTGTCCAGCTGCGCTAGCCCTGCTTTTCCCCCCGAAGAGTCCACCTGCACCAGCCCCTCTGCTTCTCCAAGGGGTCGAGCTCCACCAAGCCTGCTTCTCCTCTAAGTGTTCCAGCTTCACCAAACCCACTTCTCGAGCTACAACCCCCTTCCCTCACCACCCCCAAGCCTCCAGACCAACCCACCAGGATCGACCCTCCCCGAGCTGCAGGGAGCTGAGAAACCAGAAAGATGGGATGCAACACATCACATGGGAAAGGTGGAAACACAGCCTTCCTCTTCCAGATCCCGGGCTAGAAGCTGCGGCCTGGTGCATGGGGAGATGGGTTGCAATGTAGGGCAAAGCTCCTGGTTAGTATTTAGGGCAGGAACTAAGCGCTGGGACAAAAGCAACCGGCACCGAGGTGCGCGCGACGAACCCCCGACGCCTGTTCGACGTCGGGGGGGGTCGTCGCGCCCTCCCCGGGGCTCTAAAAGAGCGATGGCAGCCATGAGCAGCTGTTCAAGGGAGGAACCTCACTGCTCGTCCACCCGCAGCAGCTCCGGTTCCCGGAATTCACGCTTTTCCCGGCGCCCCCCATTACCTGACCAGCGTAGCTCACAAAGCAGCGGCGGCGCCCACCACCGGTCACGTGACCACAACCACCACCGCCGCCGCCGCTGCCGCCGCGCGCGCACCCCCCCACCCCCCCAACTGCCTCCTCGTTCCCTCCCTCCCGCGCGCGCTCCCTTTAACGGTCTCCACCCTCCCACACACCCCCCCTCCGTCACGTGACCGGGGCGGCTGCGCGCGCGAAAGCGGAAGAAGGGGAGGGTGGAGTCGCGCTGTGGTGGCGCTGCGGGGGGAGGAGCCGTGTGAGTGCGGCCGGGATGGGGCCTGACAGGGCGGCAGCGGCTCACGGGATCGTTGGGGAGGGGTGAGCGTGGCCGGGGGAAGACCGCGCCGCCTAAGGGCTCTCCCGGCCCCGACCCACGCCTCACAGGGCTTTCCCGTTCCCCCGCCTTCCAGGGCTCTCCCGGCCCCCCGACCCCCTCTGCTTAGGGCTCTGCCAGTTCGCCCTCAGGCCCCCCCCCCCCCTCGCGGGTTGTGCCAACCCCCCCATCGCTTAGTGCTTTTTCAGCCTCCCCCCAGGGCGCTCTCTACCAGTCCTGCCGCC